>AWOL01S0009659.1:388202-429281 GCA_000715115.1 Nicotiana otophora | reverse complement strand
ATATATATATATGCATATCGACTAACAGTCAGTCACCCAGTACCGTATAAGGCCAATCCATAATTTATCCCTGAATATAAATGATACTGACAAGATCCATGTCCAGATAACTCATTACAATACAAACGAGTAAGGCAAGTCCATGCCCTGGGAAAATCCATCTCAAATATATATATATATATATAAGCAGTAAGTAAGAAAAGTCCATGCCCTGGGAAGTCCATCCCAAATATCGATGATCATCTACGCTTACTGGGGGTGTGTACAGACTCTGGAGGGGCTCCTTCGGCCCAAGAGTAATACAAAGCCAATATGGCCTACTGCAGGCGGACAGTCCCGATCCGTATAATAACAAATCCTATAAGGCCTGCTGCAGACGGGCAGCCCCGATCCATAAAATAGTAAAGCCTATAAGGCCTGCTGCAGGCGGGCAGCCCCGATCCATAAAATAGTAAAGCCTATAAGGCCTGCTGCAGGCGGGCAGCCCCGATCCATAAAATAGTAAAGCCTATAAGGCATGCTGCAGGCGAGCAGCCCCGATCCATATAATAATGATGTATAAAGCCATTATGGCATGCTGCGTTGTGCAGCTCAATCCCATAAATATCCTCACAATGGACAATTATTACTGAGTGTGAAATGTATATTTTTGAACAATTAATTCAACAACAACACGGCCCCATGGGTTCTAAAATATCGGCACGTAGCCTAAACACGATCTTTATCACAAGCCTCGGCTCAATTCCTCTAACACGTTCCACATGTTCATATAATAACATGAATCTTTAATTTTACAACTTCATAGGATTTATTCAAGACACAATTTCTGTGGTGCACGTCTAAATGTTCGTCAGCTATCGTGTGTGTCACCTTCAACAATTCATATCATACCAAATTCGGGGATTCATACCCTCAATACCAAGTTTAGAAGTGTTACTTACCTCAAACCATGTAATTCTTTACTCCGGTATGCTTTTGCCTCGTAAATTGGCCTCCAAATGCCTCGAATCTAGCCACAAATAATTCGTTTCAGTCAATAAAAATGATAGGGATTAATTCCATAAGAAAATATAATTTTTTCATCAACATCCGAAATTTCACCCAAAAATCGCTCGTGGGGCCCATATCTCGCAACCCCATAAAAGTTACAAAATCCGAAAGCCCATTCAACCACGAGTCTAACCATACTAGTTTCACTCAAATCCGACTTCGAATCGATATTCAGATCCCAAAAATTCATTTTATGAAGTTTCTACAATTTTTCTCAAATTTTCACCTCAAAGTACTAATCAGATGATGAAATCATTGATATATTCATGTATATTAACCAAATTCGAGTTAGAATCACTTGCCCCGATGAATTTCTTAAAAAGCCCACGAAAATTCGCCACAACCGAGTTCCCTAGGTCCAAAATATGAAATAATACCTAAACCCCATTTATATAGTGCACCCTCTGAACTCCCACTTCGCGGTCCGTGAAATTCCAAGCGCGGCCGCGCCTCCCGGGTCCCGCGGTCGCGAAAAAATGGCGCGGTCCGCGAAATTCTTGGTGGTTGCACTGCCAGACTTTAGTATTTTGGCCATAACATTCTCTACAGATGTCCAAATTATGAATTCTTTACCTTTCTGGAAACTAGACACGAAGGACTATAACTTTTGTTTTTGAATCATTTCAAAATTCATTGTAGATCAAAAGATATAGGCTTCCGAAGTCGGACCGACGAATCTGCATAACTCCTTGGAGTGCGGCCACGGCAGAATTATGCGGTCCGCGAAATTCCAATCGCGGCCGCGAAATTCTGCTGAGGTCCGCGAAATTCAAAGCACCAGAACTATATCTGAGTTTCGGAAAAGCCCGGACTCGCTCAAAACTTACCCCGAAATACACCTGAGGCCTTCAGGACCTCAACCAAATATACCAACCAATCCTAAAATACCATACGAACTTAGTCGAACCTTTGAATCACTCAAAATACCAAATTACCCTCGGATTTAAGCTTAAAAACTTCTAAAGTTACAAAATCGATAAGCGATGCCGAAACCAACCAAACCACGTCCGAATGACCTCAAATTTTGCACACACATCACAAATGACACTACGAACATATTCTAACTTCCAGAATTTCATTCCGACCCCGATATCAAATTTTTCACTGCCGACCGAAATCGTCGAATTTTCAACTTTCGCCAATTCAAGCTTAATTCTACTACGGACCTCCAAAAATAAAAATCTGAACACGCTCCTAAGTCCAAAATTACCATACGGAGCTATTGGAATTATCAGAATTCGAATCCGAGGTCATTTATACATAAGTCCCCATCCAGTCGACTTTTCTGACTTAAATTTCCAATTATGAGATTAAGTGTCTCATTTCACTCCGAATTTCTTCCAGACCCGAACCAACTAACCCGGTAAGTCATAAAATAACTGTAAAGCATAAATTGGGCAGTAAATAGGGAAACAGGACCGTAATACTCAAACAACCGGTCGGATCGTTACAAATAGTCAATAGACCAATCTCACGCAGACTACTCCTAGCATTTATAGGTTAATTACTAATTTGGGATAAAGGAAAAAAGCAAAATGCTTCGTCTTTCTTTGTTTAATCATACTTTAATTGTAAAACTTATATAAAGGTAAAATTTTAATGATTTTAAAATCTTAATTATAAGGACTACTTACTTAATTCAAATAAGTAAAAATTTAATAAGTAATAAATATGATTTAATTTAGAAATCCTAAATATTGGCTAGGAGAATAATCAAATAACTATTTTATCTATTGTGAATAAAATATAAAGGGATAAAAAAGGCGAACGACATTTCACTAAAGGTATTCGTGCTTTTAATATAATATAGATAAGTATTAAATGTCATATAATGACTATTATATCGTTCAATTTGGTTTATATATGTAAGGTAAGTCGCATATCATTAGCGTCCTTTTTTATGAGTTTATTCAAATTAAAGTGGTAAAATTTGAGTCGATTTAAAGTTTTAAACATTATGACTTCTCACATAGTTCAAATAAAGAAGAGTTCAATAAACAAAACTTAGGTGATTTAAAGTTCTAAAAATTAGAAAAAAAAATAATTAAATATCTATTTTATCTAGTGCGAAATCTTTTTTTTAAAGGACAAAAAAGGTGAATGGCATTTCGCTAAGGACATTTATGCTTTTAATATAGTATATAGATACAGATAAATAGATAAATAAATAGATGGATGGATAGAGAGTTTTGCTTGAAAACTTATGTTGAATATTATATAGACATCTCATTGTCTTTCTCAATTTTGTTTAACAAATTGATGAATTATTTTTTATTTTAAAATTTTGGGATTCATTTAGAGGTAAAATATTATCGAGCTACAAAGGCTAGTTGCCTATAAAGTAGAAAGAGATAACGAATAAAAATTCTTTGTTTAGCGCTGTAGAGAAACGTATAATAAAGTATATGTCACGACCCAATTTCACATATAGGTCGTGATGGCGCCCAACACTACAGCTAGGCAAGCCAACCAGTAAGTTAAAACCCATATTCTATTCTTTTACAATTAACCGAGTAATTAAACTCTTTTTACTTGCAAGAATTAAAAACAATATGAAAATATCTGGTAAATTAAAATGACCAAGAAAGATAATTAAATCAAAATATTCTACTAGTGTATGTGACAAGGCCTGGTGTCACAAGTGTATACGCATCTAGTAGATTATACAAAAATTATAAAGATTATCTGAAATGATATAGACAGAATAAAATTTCCAGAAGAAGCACTAGTTGCTACAGAACGGCTCAAAAGTAGCTCACCACTAAGCCTCTGGATAATGCGGGTGCGCACCGATAGGTCCAACGATAGCACCTGTCTTAGGACCTGCACAAAAAGTACAGCAAGTGTAGCATGAGTACGTAAATAACGTGCACCCAGTAAGTGTCAAGCCTAATCTCGAAGAGATAGAGACGAGATAGCCCACTTTGACACTCACTAAGGGTCAATAATAATAATTGAAATAAAACTAGAATATCTAAATCAACATGATTTACCGAGTTAACAATAATTTTATTTAACCAACAGAAATAATTAAATTCCTTCAAATGCAACAATTTTCAATCTATTAATTAAATTCACAAACTACAATTAAAATATCAAGGTATCGTGTAATTATTATTATTAGGCACGATTTCTACCGAGGTCGTACGACCCAATCCAGAGTGTCGTGTACACTGCCGAGGGGCGTGCGGGCGATCCATATATGCATTTATACTGTTGAGGCGTTCGGCCCGCTCCACAAGAAAGGAGGACATTTTCTTATGTACCTCCGGAAGGAGAGTATATTTATGATAGATTAATTCGAGAGGATGAACAAATTCTTTTTACAATTAATTAATTTAATCAAAAAATTAAGTATATAAGATTTCCGTCTTTTATTATCTTTCCCTAACAATTCACAATATATTTCAAATAATTTAATTAAATAAAGGATACAATTTACACACATAATTCATGCTTTCAGTCCTAAACTACCCGAACTTTAGCATAGCTAATAGCTACGTACGGACTCTCGTCACCTCGTGCGTACGTAGCCTCCACAATTAGCAATAATTATTAGTTTAATCACTTATGGGATAATTTTCCCCTCACAAGATTAAACAAGAGACTTACCTTGTCTCAAAGTCCACTTTTCCAATCGAAATCTCGCGAAAACCTCAATTCGATGACGAAAAATCCGAATTTATCCAAAAGTTATATAAAATAATTAATACATATTCAATAATTCGAAATTCACCTATTAAATAAATTACCCTATCCAAAATGGTAAAATTCCTAAAATTTATCCCGGGCCCACGTGCCCGAATTCCGAAAATTTTCGGATGAAAACGTTACCCATAATCTCAAGAACTCAAATATATAATTTCTATCCAATTCCATAACCAATTTCGTGGTTAAAAACTCATTTTTTTTATAAAATTCTAGGTTTTTCTTCTAACCTTTGATTTCTAAAATTTACCGGTTATAATCTACCCATAATCTATGTATTTAACTCAAAGTGTGTAGAATTAACTTACCTTCAAATTGCTAGTTGAAATCCCCTCTCAAAAAGCTCCAAAATCGCCCAAGAATGGAGAGAAATGAACAAAATGACTGTTTTTCCCGTTCTTAAAGCTTTCTGCCAAACAGACCTTTCGCACATGCGGCTCTTAAGTCGCTTCTGCGGAAAATGCATCGCAGATGCAGTTTCCCCCTAAGTCGGCCCCGTCCGCTTCTGCGGCTTGTACATCGCATCTACGATGCGTTTCTGCGGCTTGTACCTGTGCATCTGCTCACTTTCCGCTTCTGCGATGCCCTTCACGCACCTGCGAGCTTCGCACCTACGGCTGGCCAAGCGCAGGTGCGGTTACAGCAGAAGCTGAAGCTTCTGTTGTGGCTCCAAGGTCCAAAATTAATCCGAGCCTCGTCCGGTTAACACCCGAAGCCCCAGGGGCCCCGCCCGAACATACCAACAAGTTTAGAATCATAAAACGGACTTGCTCGAACCCTCGGAACTTATAAAACAACATCAAAACTAAGAATCATACCTCAAACCAAATTGATTCAACTTAGAAATTTCAAATTCTTCAAACTTACTCCAAACGCGCCGAAATATACTTATATTACTCGGAATGACACCAAATTTTGCGTGCAAGTTTTAAATCACTATACGAAGCTATTCCCAGACTCGGAATTCCAAACGGACCTCAATTACTCCAAAACCTAGTCCAAACCAAATTTAAAGAACATTAAACGTTCAAATAATTAATTTTTACTATTAAGCGCTGAAACGCTCCCGGGTTATCCAAAACCCGATTCGAACATACGCCCAAGTCCGAAATTATCATACGAACCTATTGGAACCGTCAAATTCCGATTCCGGAGTCGTTTTCTCAAAATGTTGACCGAAGTCAAACTTGGCATTTTAAAGCCAAACTAAGGAACCAATTGTTCTGATTTCAACCCGATCACTTCCAAATTCTGAACCAACCATCCCCGTAAGTCATAAATTAATAAAAGCACATACATGAAGTTTTATTTAGGGAAAATGGGGTTTTAAAAGTCAAAATGACCGGTAGAGTCATTACAGTACCTCTAAAAAATAGTATTTTTTCCCCTATATAATGTGGAGTTGTATATTAGTTACGGGCAATGTGATAAAAGTATAAGTGATAAATTCATACTTCAACTCAACGCCCTAAATACACTTTAAATTTAGAATAGTTTTAATACCTAATCAAAGCCTTTTCTAGGTTTTTAAACCTTTTTTAAAGTCCTAAATAGTAGGACTTCTTACATAGTTCAAATAAGAAAAGATTTGATAATCAAAATTATAGAATTATAGAATCCTAAATATTAGAAAAATAATAAAATTATAATTTTATCTAATGTGAAACTCTATTTTTAAAAGATAAAAAAGGCAAAAACATTTCGCTAAGGACCTTCGTGCTTTTCACGCATGTGAGATAGTAAATAATTTAGTTCTATGAACGTACCTCGCACGTAATAATAAGTACGCCCAATAATTAACGCATGTGAGATATGTGAATATACTTGTTACCACATCTTTACTGTTGTTCTTCATAACTGATTGTTTTTCAATTATGTCCATCCTCGTAAGAATTAACTTGAAAGATTAAAGGGTATAATAGGTCGTGTAATTATAGGTTAGATAAATAGAGTATGAGCAAATGCCAGTGAGTTACTTTATAAAATTTAAACCTATTTTAATTATATTTCTTTAACAGTTTTGGAAATGTCTCCTTCTATAAAAGTTTCTTTCAAAAATTGAAATTGCTGATTCTTTTTTCAAACTGGTCTTGCGAATGTTTCGTTTAGTTTTGGTTTCCACCAAAGCTTTTCTTCAGTTAATTTTTTGTTTTTGTTAAAATTGTTTTATCAATTAAATAGGTCACTGTTTTTTTAAAAATCTTTTTTAACATATATGGGTCAAACACCTCCCGACTTCTGTTGGATTACTATAACAATAAAAGTAAAGAGATTTTTATTGTTAATCTTACTTAGAGCCCGTTTGGCTTAGCTTATTTAGAGTAGCTGATAAGCATTAGGTGCTGAAAAGCACTTTTAAGTGCTGAAGCTGATTTAAAAAATAAGCAGTTACGTGTTTGGATAAAAGTACTGAAATAAATAATAAGCAGCTGAAATTGTTTGATTAAAAAGTGTCGATAAGCACTTTTTAATATTAAAATGACTTAAATGACCTTATAACAATTTACACTACTAAAAACGTTATTTTCTTCAAAATTTTAGATTCTACCTATTTATCATGTTATTTTAATTATAAAAATGATTAGATAATATATTTATTTATAAATATAATTTATGTTATGATAAGTATACACTCACAAATTAGAAGGGGTGGAGTATAAATTAACAAAAATTAAGAAAAAAACCTTAAATAATGCACACAGCATTTGTAGAGAAGAAACAAGCACTTAATATGTATTGAAGAACTCGGATAAAGTAAAACTATACGAAGAGTTTTGTTTTAAAACTCTTCGTTTTTAGAGAAGTATTTTAGGGATAGAATAGTAAATATTTTGGTCAAACCTAAAGTGCTTATAAGCTGAAATTTGATAAGTTGGGGAAGACCAATTTATGGCTTTTGACTTATTTTTGACGTATAAGCACTTTTAATTTTACCAAACGTGTAGATAAGCCAAAAAGTGCTTATAAGCCGGTTTGACCAGCTTATAAGCTTAGCCAAACACCCCCTTAATAACCCATAAAAATGTGGACGAATTATCAGCCAACATTCTCAAATTTAAATATTCAAATTTTTTATTGTCAGTAACTATCTTTTGGTTGTGTTAGAGAGCCAAATCTAATCTATAAAATATGATATGAAAAGAGACAAAAATTACCTCTAAAAGGATTCCCATACAAATATCTTATATTGCAATGTAACTATTTATATAGAAGTAATATATATGTTTCATACGTGGGATTGCTATGGGTTTTGAATAGGGTTGTGCATAATTTGGTAAATATCGAATTACCGTACCGAAACCGAAAATGTTGGTATTCGGTATTCCATATTTTGGTATTCATTATGGTATTTTGTTTATGTTTTTAAAACAAATGGTATTGGGTATAGTATTTGATATTTTAAAATGAAATGCCGAAATACCGATACCATACCGAAATATATATTATATTACACAATACACATTTTATTAATTATAACTTAAATGTAAGAAATCTAAAATTTTACTTTTCTTTATTCTCTAAGTTCATCAATTAATTCTAAGCAAACAACAAGATATTTCTCTAAGTTTTCTCTCTCTAGGTTGGTATTTGCTGGTTTTGGACAAAAATTTTGTCAACAAACGTTTTTAGTTTTGTACTTTTGTATACGGTTAAAACCGGGCTCACCGATTTTGTTGATTAACTGAGACCAGGATGGTGGGCGGAGGATCAGCCCGTGTTATATCAAACTGAGACATGAAGGTGCGGTACCGAGCTCGGGATTCGAAGTACCAATCGAGATCGAGACCAGTAATGATCGAGACCAAACAGGATAGACATCAGGCAAGACCGAAGATAGCATACTAACAGAAAGCCGAGATATCTGTGACCGGTCGAGAATCGTGGCTCGAAACGGATCAAATCAAGAACGGTTATTTAGCCAATCATGGATTTTCCTTCTGTATTTAGAATTGTACCATAAGTAAAATTCCTCTACTATATAAGGGGGAGAGGAGGGTCTAATCATTTGTAATCATCTAATTCTGGCATATCAAAGCATACAACACTTCTCTCTTAAATTCTCTTGTTCTTTAGTTCAGAGCATATTTCTTAACTACATTTTCAGCCGGTTCGAGGGCGATCTAGCTCGAGGGCCAAATTGCATTTCTATACAGGTTTGCTTTATTTTACAGTCAATTTCTAGCATTAATTATCATATTTGTCAATTTGTGCTAGGTGAAATCACATATCTTTAAAACCGCTTACAAGTTTAATTGTTATCCGATTTTAAGGGTAAATAGTTTGGCGCCCACCGTGGGGCTAAGGATAATAGTGATCGCCTGGTACTAATTCTTATAACACACACTGATTTACGCTTGTTCTCGTAAGTGTTTTTGATTTCAGGATCAACATGTCGAACTCTCAAATAGTACCCACACACGCCGACAATGGCCTTGGTTTTCATGGGGAAAACGACAATATAGCTGCAACAGGGATCGAAGTACCTCAGGCTGGCCTCGAGGGAGTACCAGTTGCAGATCCCATCGATGTCAGTTTTCATATCACCCTAAATACAAATCTGTGCGTCAACCCCCAGAATAGCATCCACAGAGACGTTCGACCAGTCGGTCAAGATACACACGGCGGCGAAGATGGCAGAGTCAACCTTCGACTAATATTTAAAATGTTGCAGACTCAACAAGCTGCCATAGCACAACTCCAAAATCAGAACCGCGCACCGAGTAGGGTTGAACTCGAGCCCTCACTAAAAGTTGTTCACATGGTCGAACCAGTACCAGAGAGGTCAAACGTGAATGAATTGAGGACTGACCATGCCATTATGAAAATGCTCGAAGAGCTTACAAAGCAAATTGGATCGGGGGAGAAAAAGATTGAAGAAAATGACAAAAAGGTAGAATTTCGGGGGCACCACCGATTCTGAAGGGTTTGGATTCGAAGAAGTTAGTGCAAAAACCTTTCCCCCCAAGTGCGGCTCCTAAGCCCATTCTGAAGAAATCTCCATGCTAGAAATTCCCAAGTATAATGGAACAACTGTCCCCAATGAGCATGCCACTTCTTACACATGCGCAATAAAGGGGAACGACTTAGAGGATGATGAGATTGAGTCCGTTCAGTTGAAGAAATTTGGAGAAACCTTATCGAAGGGGAGGTATCATAATTTGCCCCCAACTTCATTGATTCTTTTGCCATGCTTGCAGATTCCTTCGTCAAAGCACACGCCGGAGCTATAAAAATCGAGACTAGGAAGTCAGACCTCTTCAAAGTGAAGTAGAAAGACAACGAAATGCTCAGAGAGTTCGTATCTCGGTTCGAGATGGAATGTATGGACCTACCCTTGGCCGCAGATGATTGGGCCATCCAAGCTTTTACTCAAGGGATAAATGTATGGAGTTCGGTAGCCTCAAGACAGTTAAAATAGAATTTAATCGAATATCCAGTTGTGACTTGGGCCGATGTGCATAATCAATATCAGTCAAAATTTAGGGTCGAGGATGATCAGTTGGTACCTCCTTCCGGTTCCGTTTATCCAAACAGGCCCATCGGCAGAATTCAAAGGGATATCGATAGAGAACCACGATCGAACAGGAATCGGTATCAACCATACGGTGGAGATCGGAGAAACGACGGTCCTGGACGCAATCCCGTTCGAAGTGATCGAAGAAATGATCGAGGGCAGGGCTCATGAGTAAGAGTGGTTTCGATAGAAATGTCAAGCCCATAGAAGAGCCACAACTATCAGAATACAACTGCAACATTGATGCATCAGCTATTGTATCGGCCATTGGATGGATCAAAGATACTAGATGGCCTCGACCCCTACAGATCAATTCGGCCAAGAGGAATCCTAATCAAATGTGCAAATACCATGGTACTCATAGTCATAGAATGTAGGACTGCAAACAGCTAAGGGGGAGGTAGCCTGTTTGTTCAATGATGGTCATCTTCGAGAATTCTTGAGCGATCGAGCTAAGAACCACTTCAGAGACAAGGATGCAAACATGAAGAACGAACAAGAAGAACCATAACATGTGATTCACATGATCGTTGGTGGGGTCGATATTCCATAGGGGCCCATATTCAAGCGCACCAAGGTGTCAATCACGAGGAAAAAGCGAACTCGGGACTATGTGCCGGACGGGACCTTGTCTTTCAATGACGAGAATGCAGAGGGGATCTCATAACCCCACAACGATGCATTGTAATATCTGTTCTTATGAATGAAATTCAAATTAAACGTGTTTTGATTGATCCAGGAAGCTTGACCAACATTATTCGATTGAGGGTCGTGGAGCAGCTCGGACTATATGATCAAATTGTGCATGTAGCTTGGGTTCTTAACGGCTTCAACATGGCGAGTGAAACTACCAAAGGTGAAAGTATCTTGCCAGTAAGCGTAGCCGGGACCGTTCGAGAAGCAAAGTTCCATATGATCGAGGGTGACATGAGGTACAACGCCTTGCTCGGAAGGCGTTGGATCCATAACATGAGGGAAGTACCTTCGACCCTTCACCAAGTTTTAAAGTTCCCGATACTGGAAGGAGTAAAAACGGTGTACGGGGAACAACCTGCCGCCAAGGAGATGTTTTCAGTCGATGAAGTGATATCGGTATCGGTACTCTCATCAGCGAAGGGATCAGAGTTGAAGGGAAAGCAAGAGGCCAAATAGCAACCATAGACACCGACCTCGACCCAATTGCATGATCAACAAGGATGACGATTACTGGATCCCTTGATCCTTCATAATTCCTAATGACTCTGACGCCACCAAGTCAACGATCGAAGAGCTAGAACAAGTCACGTTGATCGACCACCAGCCCGAACGAAAGGTATACCTGGGCACGGGGCTAACCCCCGAACTCAAGAACAAACTTATTCATTTCCTTAAATCTAACATGGATTGCTTTGTCTGGTCCCATCTCGATATGACAGGGATCCCACCAGAAATCACTACCCATCGATTAAGCCTGGACCCGAAGTTCCGTCCAGTAAAGCAAAAAAGAAGGCCCCACTCCAAGGTTAAGCATGCATTCATCAAGGACGAGGTAACCAAACTTCTCAAAATAGGGTCCATTCGGGAAGTAAAATATCCTGAAACGTTAGCAAATGTAGTGATAGTTCCTAAGAAGGAAAGTAAACTTAGAATGTGCGTACACTATAAGGACTTAAGCAAGGCATGCCCTAAGGAATCTTTTCCTTTGTCGAATATCGATCGCATGATTGATGCCACGGCCGGCCACGGGATTCTCAGTTTTCTCGATGCCTACTCCGGGTACAACTAAATACAGATGAACCCAGAGGATCGGGAAAAGACTTCGTGTATCACTAAATACGGCACCTATTGTTATAACGTAATGTCGTTCGGACTAAAAAATATTGGTGCAACTTACCAACGCCTAGTAAATCAAATGTTCGAAGAACAAATAGGAAAATCAATGGAAGTTTATATTGACGACATGTTAGTTAAGTCCCTGCGAGCATAGGACTATTTGAAACATTTGCAGGAGACTTTCGATATACTGAGGAAGTACGACATGAAGCTCAACCCGGAGAAATATGCGTTCGGGTCATCTCGGGCAAGTTTCTCGGCTTCATGGAATCAAATTGGGGAATCGAGATCAACCCCAATAAAATCAAAGCCATCGAGGATATCACGGTCGTGGATAATGTCAAGGTCGAACAAAGATTAACGGGGCGCATAACTGCCCTAGGACGATTCATTTCGAGGTCCTCAGATAGAAGTCACCGATTCTTCTCACTGCTTAAGAAGAAGAGTAGATTTGCATGGACTCCGTAATGTCAACAGGCCTTGGAGGAACTAAAATGATACTTATCAAGCCCGCCACTACTTCACACCCTGAAAGTGGACGAGCAACTCTACTTGTGCTTGGCAGTCTCGGAAATAGCGGTAAGTGGGGTCCTAGTTCAGGAAGAACAAGGTACGCAATTCCCTGTTTACTATGTTAGTCGGACCTTAGGTGTGGCCGAGACCAGATACCCACACTTAGCAAAATTAGCGCTTGCTTTAATAAGTGCCTATAGGAAATTAAAACTGTATTTCCAGTGTCGTCCAATATGCGTTGTAACTACCTATCCCTTTCATAATATTTTGCACAAACCCAAACTTTTGGGTCGATTGGCCAAATGGGTCGTCGAGATCAGTGGGTACGATATCGAGTATCGACCCCGAACGACCACCAAGTCTCAAATCTTGGCAGACTTCATGGCCGACTTCACGTTAGCTCTCGTACCCGAGGTCGAAAAAGAACTGTTATTAAAATTGGGTACATCATCGAGGGTGTGGACCCTCTTCACGGATGGTGCTTCGAACGCGAAGATGTCCGAGCTGGGTATCGTTTTAAAGTCACCCACGGGTAATATAATTAGACAATCTATCAGAACTTCGAAATTAACTAACAATGAGGCCGAGTATGAGGCCATGATTGCAAGCCTCGAGTTGGCTAAACGTTTGGGAACAAAGGTCATCGAGGCCAAATGTGATTCCATACTCGTGGTAAACCAAGTCAACAGAACTTTCGAAGTCCGAGAAAACCGAATACAGAGGTATTTGGACAAGCTACAGGTAACTTTACATCGGTTTAAAGAGTGGACCTTACAGCATGTACCTCGAGAACAGAACAGCGAGGTCGACGCTCTTGCAAACTTGGGGTCATCGGTCGAAGATGACAAACTTAACTCGGGGACTGTTGTACAACTCTTGAGATCATTGATCGAAAAAGGCCATGCCGAAATAAACTCTACAAGTCTGACATGGGATTGGAGAAACAAGTACATAGAATACCTAAAGAATGAGAAGCGCCTATCAGATCCAAAGGAGTCGAGAACTCTACGCACAAAGGCAGCACAGTTCACTTTGTCCGAGGATGGAACACTGTTTAGGAGGATGTTCGATGGACCGTTGGCAATATGTTTGGGACCGGGAGATACCAACTACGTCCTACAGGAGATTCACGAAGGCACTTGTGGAAATCATTCCGGTGCCGAGTCATTAGTTCACAAAGTTATCAGAGCAGGGTACTACTGGGTCGATATGGAAAATGATACAAAAGAGTTAGTTCGAAAGTGCTATAAATGTCAAAGGTATGCGCCAATGATTCACCAGCCCGGGGAACAACTCCACTCGGTCTTATCCCCTTGGTCGTTCATGAAATTAGGAATGGATATCGTCGGCCCTCTCCCCTCGGCCCTAGGTAAAGTTTAGTTTATTTTATTTATGACTGGCTATTTTTCTAAGTGGATTGAATCACAGGCTTTCGAGAAAGTCATAGAAAAGGAAGCCATAGACTTCATTTGGGATCACATTATATGTCGATTCGAGATGCCTGGCGAGATTGTGTGTGATAATGGAAAGATGATGATTATTCGTTTGCCCCTGGGATTGACACTAGGAGCCGAAAACTGGCTGGTCAATCTAAAACTCAAGGAAGTTTCGCCCGAGTCCTTCCTCGGTACCTCTAAGTCACTCTAGCCAGTGGCATCGTCGACCCCAGCGAAATAACCACGGAAAGGGTCCTCCCCTCCGTGGGCTCCTTCTACCTAAGGAGTCTTTATGGCCCGAGCCTCCCAAATCATTTCCTCAGGGAATGAAGGAAGCGACAGGGAGTCTCCGATTTCTATTGCCCCAAGTAGGTGTCTTGGGGCGTTCTCTCCATCTCGAGGAGCCTCGAGATCGGCCTCCACAGGCACTTCTGCCGCCTTCTCACCCCGAGGTAAGGCACCTTCGACTTTAATCGGCTCAGGGACTCCAACTGAATCCCCCTCTTGGACCCCGTCAGATCGAGGTAAAATATTTCCAGCTTCGACCGATCTAGTGACCTTTTGACCCTCGGTATTAGCTCGTGCTCGAGCCACCAGACCGAAATCATCCTCATTTTCTTCTTCTTCTTCTTCTTCTTCTTCTTCTTCTTCTTCTTCTTCTTCTTTCGCCTCTCTTAGGAGTTGAACTGACTCCATGGACAGGGGGATCACATTCTCATTCTTCTTACGCTTACGAGCCGCTCTCTTCTTAGGCTTTAGCCCCTCGGAGGTCGAGGTCCTTTTCCTCTTGCTCTCCTTTTCCGGCTTTGGGATAGGGAGTGAGGTTTCTTCTTCACCAAACGGAGGCCTCATGATGGCATCTTTTGCGAGACCTGCAAAAAAGGGAAACGGAGTAAGCTTGGAAAAGCGTTTTAGTAAATAATCAAATACAAGAACGGTGACTTACCATAATTTTTAGCCTTTCACCGGCCCTATGATAGATCGCACCATGTGCGCTCAGCATATGACGATGTCGAGACGAGACTCCTGACCCAGCACTCGAGGTGAGGAACCGCACCCGGCATCCAAGCAACAACTACACCGAGAAAAAATGCTGATAAGGAAAAATGAAGAAGTAAAAATGACAAATAGGAACTAATAATGGAATCATACTTACGTTTCATATTTTATTTCTCAGGAAACGACATGCTCTCAGCCGGAATCAGGTCTGAGGTCCTCGCTCGGACAAACTGACCTATCCAACCTCGATCTTTGTCTTCATCTATGCTCGAGATAAGTATCTTGGTAGCCCAGCATTGAAGCTTTATTAGCCCGAGGCTATACAACCTTATAAGGTGATCGAGGGTGAAAAGGAGCCCATCGATTTTGCTCACAAAGAATCAAAGAAATATTACAATCCTCCAAAAAGAGGTGTGGATTTGTCTAAGGGTTACTTGGTACTTTCTGTAGAAGTCTACGATGACTGGATCGGGGGGACTCAGCGTGAAAGGGTAAGTGTAAACACTCAAGAACCCTTCCACGTAGGTAGTGATATCTTCTTCAGGGGCTGGTATCACGACTTCTTTATTTTTCGAGTTACAGTCTTTCTTCACTTGTTTTAGGAAACTCTCGGATATCGAGCATATGTATCTCGATACCGACTCGCATCGACCGGGGACCAATGAGTTTTTCTCGATTTAAAGTCAGAACTAATAACACACTCCCCGGGAACACACTCCTCAGGGCGTGGCTCCACCGTTGTTTTCTCGCGGGTCGACTGAGATGAGGAGGCGTTTTCTTTTTGTGAAACAATTTTAGATGTTTTTGCCATTAGGTTTTGAGGGTAAAGAAGAATGAAGATGATAATTTGGTATTTTAGAAGGGATCAACAATGGAACTTAAAGATTTGAAGGTGAAAAATGTAGAGAGCTTTGAAGATTAGAGCAGAAGAGATTGAAAGTAAAGTTTGAAAAAATGGAAAAGAGACTTATTTACGGGTTTCACGATGACGGTTCAAAGCTGGTAGTGGCCGACCGTCAACTGACACACATTAAATACCTATGGAACTATACCGATGGGATGTTTCGGTCACCTCTGTCGCTTACATCACGATAATGACGTCATGACAAATCAGGAAAAGATCGAAGACTCAATTCGTTTCTTGTTATTACACTCAAAATAATGAGAGGACTATCTGTATACGGTTAAAACCAGGCTCACCTGATTTTTTTGATTAACCGAGACCAGGATGGTGGGCCAAGGATCAACCCCATGTTATATCAGACCGAGACATGAAGGTGGGTACCGAGCTCGGGATTCGAAGTACCAATCGAGATCGAGACCAGTAATAATCGAGACCAAACATGATAGACATCAGGCAAGACCGAAGATAACATACTAACGGAAAGCCGACATATCCGCGACCGGTCGAGGATGGAAATCTCAGAACGGATCTAATCAAGAGTAGTCATTTAGCCAATTGTGTGTTTTCCTTTTGTATTTAAAATTATACCATAAGTAAAATTCCTCTACTATGTAGGGGGAGGGGTCTAATCATTTATAATCATCTAATTCTGGCATATCAAAGCAATACAACACTTTTCTCTCTTAAATTCTCTTGTTCTTTACTTCAGAGCATATTTCTTAACTATATTTTCAGTCGCTTCGAGGGCGATCTAGCTCGAGAGCCAAATTGCATTTCTATACCGGTTTGCTTTTATTTTACACTCAATTTCTAGCATTAATTATCATATTTGTCAATTTGTGCTAGGTGAAATCACATATCCTTAAAATCACATAGAAGTTAAATTGTTATCCGATTTTAAGGGTAAGCAACTTTAATTAAGAATATTACCGTCTATGACTCTATGCACTAGTTAGCATTCAAACCGAATAAACCGAAGTTATCGAACCGAATAAACCGAAACCGAAAGGAGAAAAACCGAACCATACCGAATTTAATTAGGTACGGTATTGGTATATCATTTTACGAAATCGAATACCGAAGATACCGAACCGAAATATCTACATACCGCCGTACCGACCGACGAACACCCCTAGTTTTGAATGTGAGATTCTACTATCGTTCTGTGTAATTTTCCAGGTAGAATTAGTATAGTATTAGAACATTACATTCGGTTATTTAAAAGAATTTTATTATTAGTTGGTATCGAATTTCTAAATATTAGGTAGATTATTATTAGATTACTATTTTAGCTAACATGGAACTATCTTTTTAACAAAATATTTAAGGGTATAAAAGTTGATTAATATTTTAAGGATATTTTAATCGTTCAATATTTAACGTGAAATATATAGATAAATATAGATATAGATAGATAATAATATTAGTATAGATAAATCCTTTTGTGTTGGCGTAATGTACGTCACGAAACTATAAATATTTCAACACGAACGTATAAATAAAGAAATATTTTTTAAAATAGCCCCAATCCAAACAAGGGTGAAATCTCCGAAGCGTCTGTCCGGTTTCCCAAGCAAAGAGAGAACTCACGAAACCACAAACCCGTTGTTATCGCCTTCTTCCTTCCTCCCACAAACTCAACCCTTATACAAATTCACCGACCACAGACAAGATCCTGTAATTTTACTCCTTTTTTTTCAAACTTCTTCCGATCGAATTCCAGTATAATTGATTAATTTCTCTGTTCAATATTCAGTTTTGTCTATGTCTCTGTGTGTATGAATTTTTTGGTATACAAGATAACCCTAGATATAGAGAAAGTTGATGTTGGAATGTTATTTTGTAGGTTGAAGTGTTGTCGTAGCTAGCTAGTGAACGCTAGCTTATACACATCAGCTATTAGCTGAAAACCCTAGATTTTGTTTCTCCAAATTATTGTTTATTTTGCTGTTTGCTGTTTGTGATTTTATTTATTGCTTACTTTTGTGGTATTTTTGGTTCTCGGATTGATTTTTCTTTTTTAATATTCTCAATAATGCTTAAGTTCTCATTTCTGGCTGGAAGGAATTCGCTTTTGGGTGAATTAGTTCATTTATAGTACTGGAGTCGGGGCAGGCAACAACTCGCTTGGGCTTGAGGCTTTAGTTGATTTGATTGTTAATAGGACTACTTCCCTGCTCCCTCCTTATTGTTTGAAGTTGTCTAGTAGCTAGCTAGTAAGCTCCTGCTTTATACTTATCATCAATTAGCTGAAAAACTCAGGATTCTGTTTCTCCAAATTAGTATTTATTTTAACAATTACGGCGTAGTATTTGTTTTTTAACAATTACGGCGAAGTATACTTCCCCAACCAATTATAGCCTATATTCTTTTTTTCGTACCTAATTTAGCTTATTTTGTAGATAATTTGAAACCTCTTTTCACCTATTAACATTGTAATTATATTAAGAAGTTCTTAGTTAGAAACTGTTTGAGGTGATATTCATGTTTATCATCACAAATTTAAATATTGTACCGAGAACTAAAGTGAAAAATTAAAAATGTCATGGTTGGGATTTTTAAAATCTTGAAAAACGCATAAATGGGTTTTGTGATTTGTTGAAGTTTTTGACAAATTGAAGTTTGGGGTGCGCTGGGATGTCATTTTGAAGTTGTGGTTCAAATTTGAAGCTATTTGGTGATACTTTTTGTGAGTTAGAAGTTCTTAGGATACAAAAGCTAGATTTTGTACACAACATTATGCAATATTATAATGAGTGGATAAAGTGTATACCTGGTGCAAACACTGTTTCAAAAAAATAATGGGCTATGCGGTTGTGAACTTAAAAACATGGCGTACAATATAGTGTGTTGTGTTATACTTTTGTGCAAATCTCTTTTTCTTTGGGGTATGCTATTTGGGTTTTCTTTTTATAGATTTGATTGTGTAATGTTGCATATTTTTGTGGTATTTTCGGTTATGGTTTTTTTTTCTTGATGGTGGTGTCCAGACCCACCTGTGCCCACCTTACTATTCTATAGGGTACATGTTATCTCCCACCAGGTATCGAGTAGGTAACTCTGTCAACTCATGTTTGAATAGATAGGCATAAATCACCTATTGCCTTTTTTTAAACTAGTAAAAAGAAAGCTTGGGGCATGTAAGAATGCTCCTAGGCACTTTTCCCGGACTAACTTTTCCTAGTCTTTCTTTTCATTCTAACTACTTTTTCAGGGGGTTATTCCGGCAGCATAGCTGGTTTCTAATCAGGCTCACCAACATTCTTGGTATTAAATTCTTTTTAGTAGACATGGGCGATAACACAATTTACTTTGCAGTGGGATTTGAGTCCTATGATATCATCAAAAGCGCCAATAGAGGTGAGGAGTGGTACAAATGGACGGAACGTGGTCAGAACCTTATAAGAAGAACAATCTTTAGCCGGAGGACGATGGGGTGGATATGCGAGACTTTGAAGGAAGCTTCAAAAGTTAAGGGGAATTATGTGAAGAGATGGAAACTTCATGATCACTCATCAGAAGTTTTCTGTGCCAGAAACTTCAACAGATATGGCTGTTAGGTAACAATCATTAGCATTCAAGGAAGTAGGAGATCAGTTATAATCATTCCTGAAGTGGCATTCAATACGGGGTGGTTGGATATTGCACTAAAGATTGAGAGATTCATTAATTACAAAGGTCATTTGTTAGTTACAAATGTTTCCAAACGTACCGAGGAAGGCCTTCTCTATTCCGACACTATCAGAAGGTATAAATGGTCATCTAGAGACATTCAAGAAGCTACAATTCAGGCAATAAGAGGCATTATACACATTGAGGGAGGAAACAACTCAATTCAAAATGATCTTCTTGAGCGAAGTATGGTGGGGAGCCTCTTAGAAGATATTTTTGATATTCCAACCCTGTCGGAAATTCGTCGATGGGCCAGCAGCTCTTGGAAACGGGCACATGGAACTAACATATACGAGATGGGTCGCAATCGTTTTCTCTTTGAATTTCATTCTAAGGAAATTGCAGAGCACGTGATGAGAGGTGTCTGGTTCTGGAAAAAACACAAATCCAACCTCCAATGGTGGTCTCTAGTAGTGGGTTCTGTCCCAAGAAAAGAAAAGGTGAATCATGTCTGGATCAGATTGGTAGGGCTTCCTCTTCAACTATGGTCCCAAAAAGTTTTCAAGGAAGTTGGAGACTACTGGGGTGGCTGGATTCAAACTGAAGAGGAAATGGAATTGAGAAACCACTTGAAATGGGCGAGGTTGAAGGTTAAAGGAGATGGCGATGCAGTTCCGAAAGTAGTAAAGGTGGAGTTCTAAGGAATCATCTCGGAAATTCAGATCTGGTGCGAAGCTCTAGTAAGAACCAGTACGGGAGCTGTTGGAGGCGAGGCGCACAGACCAGTGGGTAATCGAAGAAATCTCATTCGGGGGAGGGGGGGGTTAAGAAAAGTTAGATCTGACAGGGCACGTGGGTTCTTCGAAAGTGGCGGAGGCACTGAGTAGCTATAATTTAGGGGCTTCACGTGGGGTCTCACGTGAGATAGGGCTATCAGATCCTATTTCTAATGAGGGTCAAGTTTTTAAAATAAAATCTTTGGGCCAAAATTCAGATATTAATGCCCAGAGGGCTGCTAACATAGAGCCCAGTCCTGACCCACGTCAGGAAGAGATTATGGCCAAAAATTATACACCTCTGTTTGGAACTCAGTTAACGAGTTATGAAGAGCTGATTTCTACGAAAGAGAATCAAAGAGAAATTGAAGAAGGGATAGATGTCCAACAACATATGATCGAAGATGAAGATGCTATGACAATCTTCAAAGAAACAGGAAGTCAGGAGAGAGAAAATCAGGGTTTCAGCAACAAACACATGCAAACTTCAGAGGTGGAAAAATTTGTGGGTTTGGTAATTGAAGAAGCTACTCCTCTAAATTTACAGAGTTTAGAGGAAGAGAAGGACCCAAAATTTGAGGCCTCAATTTGGGTACACCAGAACATAATCAGACTCGGCAAGGAGTTTGGGATACATTTTCAGGGATGCGAGAGAGAAGCTTTGAAGTTTTTCATGAAAATTGACCACAAAAGACAAGAGAACAAAGGGTTTCCAGATATGTAAATGTCAGAAATTCCTCGGCGAAAAGGGATTAAAAACTAAAGTGGTTGGAAATAGGAAGCGACTTTAGAAGCAATGGTACTTGAAGTGGTGGTGGGGGGTGTATGGTTATCCAGGGACCAATGAAGGTAAATATTTCTCTCATGGAATGTTAGGGGGTTGAATCGACATAGAAAAAGAATGTTGATCAAGAGTTTAATTCACAAGTGGAAAGCAGATGTATATTGTTTTCAAGGATCCAAAATCGAAGAAGACATTGGGGAGATTGTGAAAGAATTGTGGAATAATAGATGAGGGAAATTTGCACAATTGGAAGCTAGTGGGACTGGAGGGGGCATATTAGTTATGTGGGATGGTAGAATGTGGGAAGGGGAGATTAGTAGTTTAGGTTCTTATACAATAACCTGTAAATTTTTTGGTAAAGGTCAGGGATTCACCTGGTACCTATCCAGTGTATATGCACCAAATGATATGAAGGAAATGCATAAAGTCTGGTGGGAATTAGCAGGAGCTAGGGTACTCTTTGAGGGGTCATGGGTGGTATGTGAGGATTTCCACATTGAGGTTTCCATCAGAGAAGAACTGCAATAGAATCTCTAGAGCAATGAATGAATTTTCAGAGTTTATTGAAGACATGGAGTTGGTGGATTTTCAAGTGGCAGGAGGTAACTACACTTGGAGAAAAGGCGACATGCATGTGATATCAGCTAGGTTGGACAGGTTCTTGATCTCTATGGATTGGAATGAGAGCTTCAGAAACATTAAGCAATCAATCCATAGAGTGACATCTGACCACTCCCATGTGATGCTTCAATGTGGCAATTGGGATTCAGTCAAATCCTATTTCAAATTTGAGAACTGGTGGCTTCAAACTAAGGGCTTCCAATCAAGGATTAAACACGGGTGAAACTCTTTTAATTGTGAAGGAAGACCTGATTTTATTCTGGCCTTTAAACTTAAAGCCCTGAAGGCAAAATTAAAGGAATGGAGTAAAACACTACAAGGAAATCTGAAGATGCAGAAACTTAATCCTCAACCAACTAGCTGAACTAGAGGAAATACATGATCAAAGATGTCTCACCGAGGAAGAAATACATGTTAAGTCTTCTTTAGCTCTAGAATTTGAAGAGATTGCTAGAAATGAGGAGGTGGCTTGGAGGCAAAGATCTAGGGCTCTTTGGTTGAAACAAGGGGATAAAAACACTAAATATTTCCACAGAACTGCAAATGCTCATATGAGGTACAATAACATTGACAAATTGATTGTAGAAGGGGAAACTATGGAGAATCCAACAGACATCTCACATTCTACCAAAAGCTATATTCTGAACCAGAAATATGGAGGCCACATGGCAATATCATAAATTGTCCTAGGATTTCTCCAGAGGAAAGCTTAATGTTGCAAAGTCCTTTTGAAACTCGGGAGATTTGGGAAAGTGTAAAGGCTTGTGCAGGGGACACCAGGTCCTGAGGGATTTTTTTGGTAAGAGAGAAACTCGCAGCCGCTACAATCTCTGCCACAGCCTCTGCCCTTCGGGTGAGCATTCTGTGGTGAGCACTTTGTGCGCATTGGGTAAACCTCCCTCTGTGTAATAGCCTGCAAACTACACAAAGGATGTAAACCGCACTAGGCAAGCCCTGTGCGACAGGCTCAACCCCAGAAGGCATTGATGGAGGAATCGATCCCAGGTCTTCTTTCAATGCTGAGAGGAAGTAGTAACTGCAATCCACAATTTCCATGAGCAGGGTGTGTTTGAAAAGAGCTTTAATGCCACATTTGTGGCATTAATTCCTAAGAAGATGGGGGCTAAAAAGTTGAAAGATTTTAGGCCTATAAGTTTAATAGGCAGTGTTTACAAGTTCATATCTAAATTAATGACTGAAAGACTCAAAAAAGTGGTGAACAAGCTGGTGGATGCTCGAACAGATGGCTTTCATTAGGGTCAGACAGATAATGGATGCCATTTTAATCGCCAATGAATGTGTAGATGCAAGATTGAAAAGCAAAGATCCTGGAATATTATGCAAACTGGACATAAAGAAGGCATACAATCACTTAAATTGGAACTGTTTGTTGGAAACTCGGACTAAAATGAGCTTTTTGAGGATAGATGGATTAACTGGATAAAATTTTGCATCAGTACAGTAAAGTTTTCAATTCTGGTTAATAGTTTACCAGCTGGTTTCTTCCCTTCTCAGAGGGGTTTGAGGCAGAGAGACCCTTTATCTCCTTTACTCTTCATCATTACTATGGAAGGATTGAATGGTATGTTGAAAACTGCCCAATTAAACAATTCGATGAGGGGTTTTAAGGTATATGCTAGGGCAGATAGCAATTTAGAGATATCCCATCTACAATATCTCGATGACACTATTGTATTTTGTGAGGCTGTCAGTGAGCAACTGAAAGTGTTAAGGGCAGTTTTTGTCTTGTTTGAAGCTACATCAAGTTTTATGTATCTAGTTAATAATGTAAGTGAGATGCAATACTTGTCTAGAATTCTTGGAGGTAAAATAGGGGAGCTGCCGACAGTCTATCTGGGAATGCCATTGGGGGCAAAAAACAAATCAAAAGGGATATGGAATGGTGTTGATAGAGAAATGTGAAAAGAAGTTGACTAACTGGAAGAGTCAGTACCTATCAATGGGGGGTAGATTAACTCTGATTAATACAGACTCTGTATTAGATGCTATGCCTACTTACATGATGTCCTGTTTCCAATTCCTGAGAGGATAGATGCTTTAAGAAGGAACTTCTTGTGAGAAGGAAATTGTGTTAAGAAGAAAATACATTTAGTCAAATAAAACTCTCTTACTATCAACAAAAAGGATGGGGGTTGGGTATAAAGAACTTGAGAACTCAGAATCAAAGCTTGATGATGAAGTGGTTATGGATATTTGCCGAAGAACAATCCTTATGGAAAAAGGTGATTAGGGAGAAGTATGGTATGAATGGCAAATGGACAACCAAATCAGTGAATGGGCCTCATGGGGTTAGTCTATGGAAATCCATCAGGAATCTATGGCCTAAATTCATGAACAAAACAAGTTTCAGTGTAGGAAATGGCATAAAGATATCCTTTTGGAAGGATAACTGGTTAGGGCAAGGATCTTTGAGTCAAATGTTTCCTGACATCTACATCCTCAATCAACAACAAGAAGCAACAATAGGAGAGGTATGGAATATGCAAGTGTGGAATCTTACTTACAGAAGATTGTTAAATGACTGGGAGATTGGTAGACTAACAGAGTTCTACAATGTTTTAGAACAGTTTAAAGGAATTTCAAACTCTGAAGACTGTTTGAATTGGCAAGGAAATAAAATTGGGAAGTTCTCTGTTAGATCAGCTTATAATGAATTCAGCCTTTTCATGAACCAGGTTGGTTGTTGGCCATGGAAACTGATTTAGAAAGTTAAAATTCCTTATAAAGTTGCTTGCTTTACTTGGTTGTTGGCAAAGGAGGCAGTGTTGACACAGGACAACCTAGTCAAGAGAGGATATCAATTATGCTCTAAATGCTAGTTGTGTGGAGAGGAGGCAAAGACAATTAGTCTTCTCTTTTTACACTGTAGGTTGACTGCTCAACTATGGAGAATTTTTATCAACTTAAGGGGTATTATGTGGACTGCCAAGAAGAATTCCTGAAGTTCTTGCATGTTGGAATAGAGATGGTAATTTGTCCTATCAGAAGGAGAGATGGAGGATTGTCCCTGCTTGCATCTGGTGGACAATTTGGGAAAAGAGAAACAAGAGATGTTTTGAAGACAAGTATAATCATGTACAGAAGATAAAAATGAAGTGTCTACTGTTCTACTTTTGGTGTAAAGGAAAACTTTTAGAAGAACATGAGTCTTTTTGATGTTTTAGATTCCTTGTGAAAAGACCAAGGATTAGGAGTCTTTTTTCCTCTCCTATGTAATTATGGGTGACTCCACATTTTTTGTGTAGTCTTTATATTAATATACAATATGTTACCTACTCAAAAAAAAAAATCACCTATTGCTTTTTGGCTTCATTGGGATTTAAACCCGAAGGTTCATGGCGATCCTCCCACTTTATCAGTTTAGCCACACCCTTGGATGCATTTTTCGGTTATGGGACTTGATTCTTCATTTTTACTATTCTCAATAATGCTTTAATTCTCATTTCTGGCTGGAAGTAATTTGCTTTTGGGTGAATAAGTTCAATTATAGTACTGAAATCGGGGCCAGCTCCAACTAGTTTGGGGATTGAGGTTTAGTTGATTTGATTTGATTGTTAATTGGATTACTCTCCTCCCTATTTGCTTGTGGACTTTTGGCCTGCCACAATTATTAACAGAATGTGTAGAAACATACCCGGGTATATATTTTCTGTGACATTTTAAATGAATGGAAAAGAGGATAAAAATGTGAATAGTTAAAGTGCGTGTCATAAACTTTTTACGGTATTTAAAATGTTTTAGAACCTTCAATTTAAATCAGGAGAAGCATTTTAGGGCGATGGGGTTCTTTAAATTGGTTCATGGCTATTATGAGTATCTCGTTAGATAACAGAGTTGAAATTTTGACGGTTTTTTCTGAATTTTCTTGTTAAATTTTCCTTTGACTGGTGTCATGTTGCCTATTTGCAGCCCATCTATTGTTGATGTGCTGTACTGATTATGCTTGAAGCATGGTGAAATCAGAAGGCAAAGTTGTGTATTCTTCGCTTGCTAATTTGGAAAAGGACAATGTGAAATTTCAGTTTGTTGAAGACGAAGTTGATGAAGATTCATGGGGGAGATTCCCAGAAGATTCCCAGTCTGCTGGGCAAAATTATCTCTGTGGGTACCCTTCGATCGAATCTGATGATTTATTAGATAGGGGATATGATTCTGGTAATGACCCATATAACTTCGTGCCACAAAATCGTCCTCCTGAGGTCAATTTAAAAAATGTCTTGAGTGGGCTAGTTGCTATTGTAACTGGGCAGAATAAAGGTCATGTTTCAGATGCAGTTCCTCAGTTGCCTAGTTCTGATGTTTCATTTCTTGGATCTAGTAAGAATGGAGATACTTTCTTGCACTCATCAGTTTACATACCAAGTGCTCCCCCACTAGTTGAACCAAGTGCGTTTAACTATAGTGCTTACAAGGATGTGTTGGAAGCTGAGCCTCCAGAGTGGCTCCCAGACAGTTCTACAACTGTTTGCATGCAGTGCACTGCGCCTTTCACGGCATTTACTCGTGGAAGACATCATTGTCGGTTTTGCGGAGGGGTTTTTTGTAGGACATGTACAAAAGGGAGGTGCCTGTTGCCCATGATGTTTCGGGAGAAGAACCCCCAGAGAGTGTGTGATTCCTGCTATGATAGACTTGATCCAGTGCAAGGCGTTCTCATCAACACCATCAGCAACGCTGTGCAGGCCGCAAAGCATGATGTTATGGACTGGACTTGTACGAGAGGTTGGTTGAACCTTCCAGTGGGTTTATCTATGGAATATGAGATATACAAGTCATCAAACACATTGAGGACTTATGCACAGGTCTATTATATTTACTACTTTTTCTTTTCCTAATTCTGGTTGCTCTAACCTCAGATCACCACTGTCTTTTGTTACTATTGAGATGAATATTGACAACTTTTTTTCTTTTCTTTGGATACTCTCTCTCTCTCTCTCTCTCTCTCTCTCTCTCTCTCTCACACACACACACACACACACACACACACACACACACACAGAGGGCTCGTATGACATTCCGTCGTCCCTCTCTTCCTGTACGGTGTAAACAAGAATGGAATCAGTTCCAGAAGATTCTGATAGTAGAAGATCCTATCAGAATCTTCAGATTCGTTTGTGCTTGACTTGCTGTCCCTACCGTGCAACTTCTGCCTTGTGATGCTGATTAAATCTTGTAATGCACAGGTTGCTCGGTTGAATCCTGAGAGGTCCATACCTGGTGCAGTTCTCAAAGGAGCTAAAGGTCTGGCAATATTAACGGTTGCTAAAGCTGGGGTGCTTCTTACTTATAAACTTGGTACTGGCCTGGTGGTTGCACGAAGATCTGATGGTTCATGGTCTGCACCATCTGCTATAATATCAGCCGGTTTGGGATGGGGTGCGCAGGTATACTCTAAATTAACGGTCTTTGCTAGTGAGTCTTTTTCAGGTTTGAGAATGCAGTCAGTTTAGATAATGTAGAATACTAAATTTTAGGAATTCAGATGAGTTGAGTGATTGACTATGCTGTCTTTAATCAGATTCATTTTCTGTTTTCTGCCAAAGGTTGGGTCTGATTATAAGTATTTTATGTCAAAGGGGAACAAAAAGATCCATGGGCATGTAATCGGCATTTTTCTTTACCCTAATTGACAAATACTTTTTGGTTTTTCCTGAATTAAGAATTTGATCCATTTCTCTCTACTAAAATGAATGGCTTATTCTCCTATTAACTAAATAGTAGAGCACATATTTATTGCATTTGTTTTTTGCTACTTTTTTCATCATCCTTTGTCCAAAAGATTGATATTTGTCTTTGTGTAGATTGGAGGCGAGTTGACGGACTTCATTATTGTGCTACATGACTCTAAGGCTGTGAAGACATTTTGCAGCCGCATGCATTTTTCTCTTGGTGCTGGTTGCAGTGCTGCAGCTGGTCCAGTTGGGAGAGCTGTGGAGGCAGATCTTCGAGCTGGAGAGAGAGGTTCTGGCATATGCTATACTTACAGTTGTAGTAAAGGTAAGTAGCTTCTTTTGGGCCTAGATTTTCCGTAACATATCATGAAAGTTTGTTTTGAATTTCCAATATTCAAGGTTGGCCTTGTGCCATGCCTTAGGTCATACAAGAATTACTTGATACAATCTTGTGCAGATGCAGACATTGGAGCTATTAATCATCTTTGGTCATGCATATGTTAAAATTCGGAAATATGAGGAGGGACACGAGTCTCGATTTTTGTTTTAACTGTGTCTGGAATTTTGTTTCAGAAGTGTGTCAAAATAGTAAGGGCGACCTCACAAGCCAGTGCCTATGTGAAAACTCTTAGGAAAAGATAAAATCCATTGTCACACAGTAAAAGACCTCTTATTCATGCAAATTGCACTTTTTCGTATGCATAGTTATATCGAGATTCAAATGAATTAATCCAAAACGAGTCCAAAGTATGCTGCTGATGACTCTTTAGAAAACGGAGCGGCCAGGCACATTATTACCGTTTCCTCTCTTTGGTGGCTATCTCCTGCACCAGTGGGGGTTATCAGCAAAACTGTGATCGCTTAATTCTCGTTGGGTTTGACTTGTGTGCTTCAGGTGCATTTGTGGGAGTCTCGCTTGAGGGGAACATCGTCACGACACGGATGGATACAAATCTCCGATTCTATGGGGATCCTTACCTTACTACAGCTGACATCCTTCTTGGGACAGTGGAGAGACCCAAAGCTGGAGAACCCTTGTATGCGGCACTCAGAAACCTATATGAAAGCTTTCCACTACTCTTGGAAGGAGTCCATGATTAAAATGGTGAGATGTGTTGAACAACTAGAAGAAATGTGAAGTATTTGGTTTAATAGGGTAGAGGAATGTCCTTTTGAACCAGGATAATAGCTTCTCTCCCTTGTACATAAACAATATACTTGTACATAAATAGCGGTTGCAATATACTGTTATGATTCTGATAATTTGGAGTTAATTTTCATGCTATGGATATTTGTCAGATATACTACTAGGGTATGACGGATCTGGTAAGTGCTAAAATTGGTTATTATTGCTGTAGATGACTTCTAATTTGGCAAAATAGGAACATAACATGAAAATGCAGCAGTTCTTTCAATAGCATGAACATCAAGCTGTTGAAATTGTAGGTAGACAGCTTAGGAATAGCGTATTGCCGTCTCATGAACTTTTTCATTTCTGTTGATGAAAAAAGGTGATAATAATTGAGGGAGTACATGTTTAAGATTCTTATTGCACTTTTTCCACTAATGAGATAATGGTTAGATTGCTCCAGAGACAAGTGAAACAATCCAGCACTTGCCGTATTGGCCAAATTTGAATGATTGACTTATATCTGCTTGATTGAAAAACTATTGTAAGATTAGAGACTGCCAAAAGCTGATTCTATTGCCCCACATTATCTTAGAAGAATAATCACAAATGCAAAACAGCTTTTTAAGAGTAAGATTCACAAATCGTTAAGCAGTCATGATACGGAATCGTATCGAAAACACGGGTAATGCAAAAATACACGGAATCAAAAAGATAGAAGATTAGGGCTTAAAATAGAAAAAGAGAAGAACCTAACTATGAATTAGTTAGACCCCTTGAATTTATTATGATAAACACTAATCGAGGAAGAGCACTAATAAGAAACACGGATTAAGTCAAGTAAAGAATGCAATCCAAAGCCCCTAGAAGATATATATCAACTAGAACAATGAATTAACATCCAAATACAAAAGATAATTCAAGAGTATGAACATGAACTCATACATGATAAACCTAATATAGATAATCTAAAAATATAGCAAATGAAGAGAAATAAAAGATACCCTAAACCTCTCAAGGTTTGGTCTTTGTTTATCAATCCATCATCAAAAGCGTCCTTTCAAAATGAGAGAAAGGGACTATTTATACTAGAGTGCTATTTAGGCTAAATGACTAAAATACTTTTAGGCTAGTAAAGAAGCTAAGTAGACCTATATTATAAAACTAGCCTAAATAGCTAAATTGCCAATATAGCCTTCTTAATCTTAATTCCTTTAAAGCACTCCAATGCTATGGTGTTGACTAGGAAATCATCCTCATTAAGCGTGCTCATCCGGCTCTTATCAAATCACGAACAATCGATAAGCAAAACGAAATATACAGATTCTTATTTTTATGTTTCGGAATTTGTGATTATATAGAGATTTGTTGGTCAACTGAACGCAGTACATGTCTTGTAAATTACTCAACTGGAAGATAAAGTTTCCAATGCGACCGAGAATAAGGTCGTAGCAAATCGAGTAAGTTTGTAACTAGCATTGTTGTAAATTGTAGTACGTAGTATAAACCGGAAATTCCAGTATAGTATTTGCATCATTAGTTATAAAGCCCAGATGGTTTCATCTATTTGCTAATCACATCCATCGGAGATTTGGCTAAATAGAGAACTTTGGTGAGGGGGGTGAATCATCGAAGCCAAAATAGCGGCAAGAACTTGACATTGACAGAGCCATTGCTCCATTTTTCATGTTAGATTCATTGTTGGACCTTGTTACCGTGCCAGACATTCAAAGTTATGCACACCTATTGTCAACTAATAGTAGAATATCATTGTCAAAACATTTGAGTACTTTTGGCTAATAGAACAATCTTGGAGAAGATTAAGGGTGATAACAATTACTCCCTCGTCTCAATTTAGAACACATATTTTCCTTATTAGTCTGCTCCAAAAAGTATGACACATTTTTATATTTAGAAACAATTAACTTTAAACTTTTCATTCTGCCAACTTTACCTTTAATGAGAAATTTTTATGGCCATACAAATATCATGACCCTAGTAAGCTTTTGCCGCAGAAGCTTTTAGCGCCACATGTTTCAAAAGTCTTCTTTTATTTCTTAAACTTTGTGCCAAGTCGAACTACATCATCTAAATTGAAACGGGGGAGTATTTAGAAATCACTAAAATATGTGGAAAGGATAAGGGAAATCACATGACTTGAAACTTTAGTCATTTGCAGATATAAAACTTGCCAAATCATATGGATTCATAATGCAATGGAGTTTATTTGTATATATGATTATGTATCATCAAAGTAAACAAAAAAAGCATGTCCTATATTATATAATAGTGGGAGTAAAATTTAATTTGTTAAAATAATCACTTTTCAAAATTGTTTCAGGAATTGATACATTTCTACAACATTTTTTAATATATAAGAGTCGAAGATATCAGCCCCCTAAAATTGCAAATAACTGTTTTTACTATTTAGCCTACAAAAGAGGGTATTTTAAATACAAATCTATTACTTGAACAGTGGCTCTTACAATTATGAAATGACTCTCTAAAATAGTACTTTACGTTAAAAGTTTGTGACGTAAAGATTTTGATACCTAGTAGATTACCATAATAGAGGCAATTTGAGTGAATTGTATAAAATTATCAATATATTAGTCTTAAGGTACCACACGTGTACTTTGTATCAATGAGAATAATTTTTTTAAAAACAACATAATAATATTAAAAAGATGTGTTTGTTTTTTTAAACTAGAAATAAAAATTAACAAAGCTTTACAAGTTCCTGAAAATAATAATCACGTTTAGAGTTTTGATCTATTCTAATCATGCTTCTTTTAGTTTCAGTACATGATACATTGTACAAAAACATTAGGAACATCGTTTGAAGGAAAGGTAAAAAGATCATTCATCTGTACATGAACATTTTGGCATTTTAGCTTTTTATTTTGGGCGTTTCACTTTATTGATTGTCATAAAAATCAAAGAATATAATTTATATACTATATTAAAAGCACGAAGGCCCTTAACGAAATGTCGTTCGTCTTTTTTACCCTTTAAAAGTAGAGTTCCCACTAGATAAAATAGTCATTTAATTATTTTTCTAATATTAAAGAATATCTATTTAATTATTTTTCTAATATTTAGGACTTCCAAATCAACTAAATATTATATGTTGAATCCTTCAACAATATATTTAAATAGAAAATTAACACCCAAAAGGACTAAAGTAGGAACGTTTCGTTCACTTAGAACTCTTTTTAGATTTAGAAGTCTATATTCTTTGTATAGAATTATAACCAATTATTTATTTATAATTTTAGTAAAATAAAGCTAATTGAAAGAGAATAAATTTAAAAGTACAAATAAAGTCTCGTGCATGTTTATCCTTAAAATTAGATAATAGTTAAACTTATAATGTGATTTTAAGAACACGTTATTTCACTTAATACCAATTGATAAATATGAAGATTAGTAATAGAAATTAACAATAAGATAAAGCAAACCAGTGCTGAAACGAAATTCAGCCCTCGAGCAAGAGTGCCCTCGAACTAGTCGATATTAGAGCAATTATGAATAAAGCAGAAGAAAACTGATGAACAAGAATGTATAAGCGGGAGAGAAAGTGTTATATTGCTTTGATATGTGTGAACAATGTGTGTTACAAATGATTAAAATTCTCCTTTATATAGTAGAGGAATTCTACTTATGGTATAACTCTAATTACAGAAGAAAATCTCATGATTAGCTAATTAACCGTTCCTGATTTGATCCGTTCCGAGATTTCCGTCATGATCTTCGACCAGTCATGGATATCTCGCCTTTATATTATTATGCTATCTTCGATCTTGCTCGATGTCTGTCTCATTTGGCCTCGATCGCTACTGGCCTCGATCTCGACCGGCACCTCGAATCCCGAACTCGGTACCTTGTCCTCGTGCTTTGGTCTAATCCACTACAGGGATGACCTTCGATGCAACTCCCTGGTCTTGGTCAAATAGTAAAATCGGATGGGCCCGATTTTAACCATATACAGATAGTCCCCTTGTTTTTTGGAGTGTAATGACAAGAAATGAATTGAGCCTTCGATCCTCGACTTGTCATGACGTTACCTCCGTGACGTAAGCGATATAAGTGACCGAAATGTCCCGTCAGTGTAGTTCTTCAGGCATTTAATGCGTGTCAGTTGGTGGTTGGCCACTAGTGATTTCGAACCGTCGCCGTGAAACCCATAAATAGGCCTTTTTTCCTATTGACCCAAACTTTACTTTCAATCTCCTCTATTCTTCAAAGCTTTTTACATCTTCTAAGTTCTTCCATTCTACAAGATCTTCAAGTTTTGTTGTTAAACCCTTCTTAAACATCAAGTCCCAATAGCTTCTTCTTTCTTCAAACTCAAACAAAAATGGCAAAAATATCAAAAACGGTACCACAAGAAGAAGATGCTTCATCTTCTCAACCGGCCGGCAGGAAAGCGCCGGTAGAACCCCGCCTTGAGGAATGTATTCCTGGGGGGTGCGTACTAAGCTCTGATTTCAAGATAGAGAAGACCTCGTCGGTTCCCGGTCGTTGCGAGCCGGTATCGAGATACATATGCTCGATACCTAAGAGCTATCTCGATAAGGTAAAGGAGGATTGCAATTGGCAAAAGAAAGATGTAGTGATTCCGGGCCTAGATGAGGCTATTACTACCCACATTGAATGGTATTTGAGTATTTATACTTATCCTTTCACGTTGGGTCTTCTTGACCCAATCATCGTGGACTTCTGCAAGAAGTACCAGGTGACCCTTGGTCAGATTTACCCCTCATTCTGGAGGATTGTCATATTGCTCAGTTTTTCTCTAGCAAAATTGACGGGCTCCCCTTCACCCTCGACCACCTCATCAGGTTATATAGCCCCCGGCTTTACCGAGGTGGGTTAACAAAGCTCCAACATTGAGCCACTAAAGTCTTCATCTCCAGTATAGACGAGGATAAAGACCGAGGCTGGATGGGTCGATTCGTCAGGGTGAAGACCTCGGACCTAATTTCGGCTGAGAAGATGCCTTTTCCCGATAAGTGAAATATGAAACATAAGTACAATCCCCTTCTATTTCTTACTTGGCTTTTTTGCTTTCTCTCACTGATGTTCTTTTTTGATGTAGCCGCTGCATGGATGCCCAGTGCCATCCCTGATATAAAGAGCTAGGTCAGGGACCTAGTCTCGACATCGACCTATGCTGAACGCCAATGGCGCGGTTTATCGAAGGGCCGATGGGAGGCCAAAATTCATGGTAAGCTTTATTTCACGTGTATAGTGGCTTGATCAAGATATTCTTCTCATACTAACTCAATTTTCTTGTATACAGGCCTAGGAAAGGATGTGGTCATGAAGCCCCCGTCTGGTGAGGAGGAGACTTCGACCCCGGTCCCAAAACCGGCGAAGGATAAAAAGAGGAAAAGGACCTCAACCTCCGAAGATCCAAAGCCCAAGAAAAATACGGCTCGTAAGCCGAATAAAGACACCATCGCCCTGCCTGCGGAGGTACTTTGACGCCTAAGAAAGGAAGAAGAAGAAGAAGAAAACGACGGCTCAGAACTGGTGGACCGAGTGAAGAGGAACACCGAGGCCCCAAAGTCCACTGAGTTGGTAGGGGCTGAAGAGATTCTGCCTCGAGACGAAGGGGTATTGTAAAAGGACTAGGGCAAAGTCCTCGAGTTATCGAAGACTGAAGATGTCTCCCACCAGAATGAGCAAACGACGGGTATGTCTGAAGGGGCTAGCTCTAAGGCCCTTCGAAATTAATAGAACTCCCCAAGCGACCCACTTGGGGCAATAGAAATTGGAGACTCGCCGACTCTTACTGCATTTTCCGAGGAGGCAATTCGAGAGGCCCAAGATACGAGAACTCCCGATGTAGAAGGAGCCCACGAAGGGGAGGACCCCTTTCGTGGTTACTTTACCGGGGTCGAAGACGCTACCGTCCTAAGTGATTTAGAGATTTCCATGAAGGACTCGAGCGAAGCATCGAGTCTCTTCGATGAAGCTCAACATGTTCTGAATCGGGTAAGCGTCAATTCTCCTTATCGATATCACGCTTATGTTTATTTCTTCTTTTCCTGTTTGATTTCTTTTTTTCTTTCCGTACAGGCCTTGGCACTCAATCAGAAGGCATTTTCCAAATCCCGAGCAGAGATGAGTCGATGTGAGGCTGATCTGCAAGGGCTCACGGAGGAGAAAAATGCCCCCAAACTTCTTAGCGGGCAAAAAGAAGAAAGATCAAGGACCTCCGAGCCTAGTTGGCCACGACTCACAAAGAACAGACCGATCTGATCGAGCAGGTAATGAAAATCTTAGAAAGTCATGGCATAATTTAGGGGATGATGGCTAACACTTTAATCTCACAGGTTCAGCAAAAGGTCGAGAGGATCGAGAAGTTCCGTGAGGAGATCAATATGATGAAGGCGGATACCTTGGGGTGGAAACAATATATGGACCGCCTTGCTTCAGAGAAGGAAGGTGCTCGAGCCCAATTGTCATCAACCGAAAGTCAGTTTCAAGGTATAAAGGAGAAGAGCTCGGCTCAGGCAAAGAAAATAAAGGAGCTCGAGGCTCGGTTGGCCACCGAACTTGTGAAAGCCAAATTCGAGGCGGAAAAGGATAAGGCCGATGCGGAGGCGATCATGGTCGTCTATCAGTCTGATGCTGAAGTTGCTCAAGCCCAAGCGAGAGAGACTGCCGAGACCGCTCAAACTCGAGCACATTGGGTTGCTGAACTCGCCAAATGCTAATCTCGGAGGTAAACCCGCGAGGAGATCCATGCTCGAGGTTTCGATCTCACTGACGAGATAATAAAGGCTAAAGAGCATGAAGCCGATGCAAGAGAACTGACTTCCTTCAATGATGATGATGATGATGACACTGACACCGAGAACGGGTCCGAGAAGGGGGGGGGGAATGTGGGGACCCGATGGAGAAGTTGCCCCCAGAGAAAATTAGGAACCTTAGGATTTTTTTCTCTTTTTATTTTTTGTATAGGGTCCCGATCGGACCTTGTAAATATTCTCATACATAAAAGATCTCTTTCCCTTTTGACTTGTCTTTATTTCATCTTCTATTTTGTAAAAATTTTGTTTCATTCATACTTTATGAAAATTTTGCTCATAAGTTCGAGGTTTAGGCAACTTGGTCGAAGTCGGACTAGTGTAGCCTTTATAATCGAGTGAATACTTTCTCGAACTCGGAGTAGGGTGAACCTTAGGTCTTAATTGAGTGAGGATGAGTTTTTGAACTCAAAAATAAAATGGCCTTTTAGGCTCTTTAAAATGGCCCTTTAGGCTCTTGAATTAGGTCGATACGACCATAGTAAAAAGAATGGCTTTCCCCCTTTTTCGGCTTGAAAAGTTTATTGTTTAATCATATAAAATCTATTATGCCTTAGCATGAAACAAGGAATTTGCTCGAGAGTTCGAACGATTCCGTATCCATTAGGATTTTCGAGGGTCGATATTATCGAGACCCTTTGTTTCGTAATGCCTTAGCATAAAATAAAGGATTTGTTCGAGAGTTCGAACAACTTTGCACCCATTAGGGTTTTCGAGGGTCGATATTATTGAGACCCTTAGTAATTCAGCTGAGGGTAGCCTTTTTAACCGGTTTATAAAAATATTCGAAGGCCTATTTTATAACGGAAATCGGACGTCTCCGAACCGTGTTGATTTGGCCGTAGCCTTTAGTTTGGGATTTGCCTCTTGGGCTTGTTTCCCTATTGTACTTCGAACTTGTTCGAAGTGTCAGTCCCCGAGTGGGGTGGCTGTGGCCTATAAAACCAAGGGTCGCCTTTTTAAGGTCTTACGATCTCGAGGTTTTAGTAATTCGATCATGTCAATTTTTCGGACGGTAGTCCCCGAGTGCGGGTTTAGTTGTTCAAACTTTAGTTGCGATTGGCCCTTAAGCCAATTTCCATAATAAATCACAAGCACGAAATTGTAAAGTAAAAATTTCTCTAAGGCATGAAATATTTGGCAAGGAGAAAATACTTCTTTCAGTAGATCATACATGTGTACATGTTTGTCATTAGGGCTCGAGTAATCTACATGGGCACGGTTCGTTCGACCGTTTGGGCCTTACATATAAAGTTTACCTACCGAGACCCTGTTGACAAGAAGTACTTTCCTTATAACAAAGTTGACATTTGAGGGTGATGCCCCCCCAGTATTCGAGGTTGATTGTAAAGAAGCCTCAGATACTGTTGAATTGCTCTAAGTTAGCACGAACAATGGTTGCTTCATTAAAAACCTTACCGGAAAAATCCATTTGGGACAAAAACAGGTCTAAGGGAAAAAGAGTGCAACACGTGCTTTCAGACCTAAGAACTTTGTGCTGAAGAATCCCTCGATATCTTTGATTGAATACATACAATCGGTTAATATAAAATTTAAATGAAAAATGTAGAAGGTCATACCTTAGCAGTAATATCATTTGGGGAGTGATATGTTCCAATTATTTGGCAATTGTTCGCCGTTTATCGTGCCAAGTTTGTAGGATCCTTTTTCGATGATATCGAGGACCCGATACGGTCCCTCCCAGTTTGGGTCAAGTTTTCCTTCATTTGGGTCTCAAGTATTGAGGGTGACCTTTCTCAGAACTAGGTCCCCGATTTTAAAATGTCGAAGATTATCTCTTCGATTGTAATACTTTTTGATCCATTGTTTCTATGCGGCCATTCGAACGAGGGCAGATTCCCGCCTTTCATATAGCAATTTGAGGCTTGTATTCATAGCCTCGTGATTTGACTCTTCCATTGCATACCGAAACCTGAATCTAGGTTCCCCGACTTCGACCGGGATTAGAGCTTCGGCACTATAGACTAAAGAGAACGGTATTGCTCCCGTAGTAGATTTTGATGTTGTTCGATATGCCCAAAGGACCTCGGGCAATATTTTTCTCCATTTTCCTTTAGCTTCGGTCAATCTTTTCTTTAGATTTTGAATGATGGTCTTGTCCGTTCCCACTAGGATGATATGGCTTTGACATGATCCTTTTTATTTTATGGTCTTCGAGAAACTTTGTCACTTTGCTGCCGATGAATTGCTTTCTATTATCGCAGACGATCTCGGTAGGCATCCCAAATCAGCATATAATGTGGCCCCAGATGAAGTCTATGACCTTTTTTTCTTTGACTTTCTCGAAGGCATGTGCTTCAACCCACTTAGAGAAATAGTCAGTCATAAACAAAATGAATTTAGCTTTACCTGGGGTCGATGGTAGAGGGGCGATGATATCCATTCCCCATTTCATGAATGGCCATGGGGATAAGACTGAGTGGAGTTTCTCCCCGGGTTGGTGAATCATCGGCGCATACCTTTGACATTTGTCGCACTTTCGAACAAACTCTTTTGTATCGTTTTCCATATCGACCTAATAGTATCCTGCTCTGATGACTTTATGAACCAATGACTCGGCACCGGAATGATTTTCGCAAGTACCTTCGTGAATTTCACGTAGGACATAGACGGTATATCCTGGACCCAAATATATTGCCAATGGTCCATCGAACATTCTTCTATACAATGTTCCATCCTTGGCCAATGTTGTAATGACCCGGCCGGTCGTTTTGAATATTATAACCCCGTTCTCCCATTTACTGTTCAATTTATGTCTTGCAATTGATTTATGACTTATCGGGTTAGTTGGTTCGGGTCCAGAAGGAACTCAGAGTGAAATGAGACACTTAGTCTCATAATTAAAAATTTAAGTTAGAAAAGTGGACCGGATATGGAACTTTGTGTAAACGACCTCAGATTTGAATTTTTATGATTTCAATAGGTCCGTATGGTGATTTTGGGCTTAGGAACGTGTCCGAAATATTATTTAGAAGTCCGTAGAGGAATTAGGCTTGAAGTGCCGAAAGTTTAATTTTTGAGAAGTTTGACCGGGGGATTGACTTTTTGATATCGGGGTCGGAATCTGATTCTGAAAATTAGAATACCTCTCTTATGTCATTTATGACTTGTGTGCAAAATTTGAGGTCAATCGAACATGATTTGATAGGTTCCGGAGTCGTTTGTAGAAATTAAAATTTTCAAAGTTCATTAGGCTTGAATTGGGGTGTAATTCATGATTTTAGCATTGTTAGAGGTGATTTGAGAGTTCGACTAAGTCCGTATGATATTTTAGGACTTGTTAGTATATTTGGTCGAGGTCCGGAGGGGCACGAATGAGTTTTGGATAGTTAACGGATCAAAAATTTAGACTTGAATAGCTGCTGGAATTGTCTGATATCTGATAATGTTTTCCTTCTACGCGATCGCATGAATGCGTTTGCGATCGCGTAGGCTTATTTGGTCAATGGGGGTTTTTGTTTTATGCGATCGCATGGGGATATATACGATCGCGTAGGGTTAATATGAGGCAGTGGCATTTTGTGCTTTGCGATCGCGTGAAGCGGGATACGATCGCGTAGTTCTGGAATTGTGTGACTCGCGAATGCGTGACGAAGGTTGCGTTCGCGTAGAGTAAGTGGAGCGGAGTAGAAGTCACGCGTTTTGTGCTTGGTGATCGTGTGGACTAGTTCGCGATCGCGTATGTCTGTGATGTTGTGCATCGCGATCGCGTGGGAAAGTCCGCGATCGCGTAGAGTAAAATCTGGGCGATCGAAAATTGTTCTTCGCGATTGCGTAGAGCAAAAGTCTAGGTAGAGAGTTTAAGTTCTGAAAATGGGACTTCGTCCCATTTTCAGTTTTTGACGATTTGGAGCTCGTATTGAGGCGATTCTTGGGTGATTTTCAGAGGAAATAACGAGGTAAGTGTTCTTAACTCAATATTGGTTAAATTTCCTGAATTCATGGTTGTTTTTATCATTTAATTGGTGAATTAAGTTGGGAAAGTTTAAAAACCCTCTTGGTTTAAAATCAAAGATTTGAGGGTCGAGTTGGGGTCAGATTTTGGTAAAATTGGTATGGTTAGACTCGTGGTTGAATGGGTTTTCGGATTTTGTAACTTTTATCGAGTTCCGAGATGTGGGCCCCGCAGGCGATTTTTGAGCTAATTTTCAGATTCTTATGGAAAATCATTATTTTCTTATGGAATTAATTCCAATGAATTTTATTGACTGAAACGAATTATTTATGACCAGATTCGAGGCGTTTGGAGACCAATTCACGAGAAAAGGACATTGCAGAATAAGAATTTCACGGCTTGAAGCATGTAACAGTTTTAAATCTGGTCCTGAGGGTATGAAACCCCGGATTTTGGTATCATGCGATTATTTTGGAGGTGACGCACATGCTAGGTGACAGGCGTGTGGGCGTACACCGAGGGGATTGTGATTTGGTCCGTCCCGAGAAACTGTAAAGTTGAATAATTTGTTGTTAGTTATATGCTCTCTATGTGTTGATAAAATTTGACTGTAAATCATGTTAGAAATCATGCTTAGGCTATGTGATAGTATTGTTGAGACCCACAGAGGTCGTGTACTTGTTGAATTGCCTGCTAAATGCTATATGTACTCAGTCTCAATTTTTTTACTTACACATTTTATCTCAGTCTCTGTTATTATTATTGATACATTATATCATTATTATTTTGGCTGATTTCATGATTATTGAGAGCCCGAGAGACTGGAGAGATTTATGACTGAGTGAGGCCGAGGGCCTGATTGTGAGATATTAATACTATAGCACGTGAGTTGTCCGTGCAACACGTGAGTTGGCCGTGCAAATGCTTATATTATACTATAGCACGTGAGTTGGCTGTGCGGATCTTTATATTATACTATAGCACGTGAGTTGGCCGTGCGAATCCTTATATTATACTATAGCACGTGAGTTGGCCGTGCGAATCCTTATATTATACTATAGCACGTGAGTTGGCCGTGCAGCACGTGAATTAGCCGTGCATATCCAGATATTTATATTATGGCACGTGAGTTGTCCGTGCAACACGTGAGTTTTCCGTGCAGATTATAGCGCTTGGGCTGTAGGATCCCCTCCGGAGTCTGTACACCTCCAGTGAGTGCGGGTACCCATTGAGATAGTGATGAGAGCTGGGAGCCCAGAGAGTGATGAGGGCTGGGAGCCCAGTGAGTGATTGTTGTCCTAAGAGATTGTGCTTGATTTTCATTTATTGTTGCACTTAGTTGCTATCTGTCATTATTGTGAAATCTCTGAAAGATTGTTGATATACGGATTACATGAACAGGAACTGTATAAAAATTGATTTGACATTAAACTGCCAGATTTGATAGCATGTCTATTCTTTGCTGGAATTTCTCGAAATGAACCATAACTGTGTAGCTCGTTACTATATTCAGTTTCTTATTTATTATTGTTACTTGCTGAGTTGGTTGTACTCATACTATACCCTGCACTTCGTGTGCAGATCCAGGTGTTCCCGGACATAATGGGTGTTGATCCTTTTGCGCGGTTGATTTTCAGGAGATTTTAAGGTAGCTGTCGTGTTCCGCAGACCTTGTCTCTCCTTCGCTATCTCTTTGTTTACCGTATTTGGTCTTAGACTATTATAGACTATATTTTCTAGACTTGTATTCATATTAGATGCTCATGTACTCAGTGACACCAGGTTTTGGG
>AWOL01S0009659.1:370816-386773 GCA_000715115.1 Nicotiana otophora | reverse complement strand
TATTTAAATATTATATTTTCAAACTTGAGAGAAAATGTGGTTTATTGAGATTTTTGGCTTGCCTAGTATTGAGATAGGCGCCATCACGACGGGTGAGATTTTGGGTCGTGACAAATGTGAACCGTGCGGCCTTCGCACGTAGAGTCCTCGATTCCTTAGGATCCGATGGAAGCTTCTCGTTCTTTAGGTACTCGATATATTTATTCCTCCAATCCCAGGTCAGACTTGTGGAGTTTATTTCAGTGTGGCCTTCTTCGATTACTGACCTCGAAAGTTGTACAACAGAGCTTAGCTCATCGTCTTCGACTGATGACCCCAAATTTGTAAGGGCATCGGCCTCGCTGTGTTTTTCTTGAGGTACATATTGTAGGATCCATTCTTTAAATCGATGTAGAGCCACTTGTAGTTTGTCCAAGTACCTCTGCATTCGATCTTCTCGAACCTCGAAAGTTCTGTTAACTTGGTTTACCACAAGTAGGGAGTCACATTTGGCCTCGATGGCCTTTACTCCCAAACTCTTAGCTAGCTCGAGACCTGTAATTATGGCCTCATATTCGGCCTCATTGTTAGTCAATTCTGAAGTTTTGATAGACTGTCTAATTGTATTACCTATGGGCAGTTTCAAAATGATGCCTAACCCGAACCCCTTCACATTCGAAGTGTCGTCTGTGAAAAGGGTCCACACCCCCGATGACGTACCCGATTTTAGTAATAGTTCCTTTTCAACCTCAGGTACGAGGGCTGGTGTGAAGTCGGCCGTGAAGTCTGCCAAGATTGGAGACTTGATGGCTATTTAGGGTTGATACTCGATATCGTACCCGCTTATCTCGATGGCCCATTTGGCCAATTGGCCCGAGAGTTTGGGCTTATGAAAAATATTCTGAAGGGGATAGGTAGTCACCACACAAATTGGGTGACATTGAAAATAAGGTTTAATTTCCTAGAAGCACTTATTAGAGCGAGCGCTAATTTTTCTAAGTATGGGTACCGGGTCGGCCTCACCTAGGGTTAGACTAACATAGTAAACAGGAAATTACATACCTTGCCCTTCTCGAACTAGGACCCCATTTATCGCGATTTCCAAGACCGCTAAGTACAACTAGAGTTGCTCGTCCGCTTTCGGAGTATGAAGCAATAGCGGGTTCGAGAGATACCGTTTTAGTTCCTCCAATGCTTGTTGGCATTCCGGGGTCCATGCAAAATTGTTCTTCTNTGGGGAGTGTTTGTATTGTATTTAAATATTATATTTTCAAACTTGAGAGAAAATGTGGTTTATTGAGATTTTTGGCTTGCCTAGTATTGAGATAGGCGCCATCACGACGGGTGAGATTTTGGGTCGTGACAAATGTGAACCGTGCGGCCTTCGCACGTAGAGTCCTCGATTCCTTAGGATCCGATGGAAGCTTCTCGTTCTTTAGGTACTCGATATATTTATTCCTCCAATCCCAGGTCAGACTTGTGGAGTTTATTTCAGTGTGGCCTTCTTCGATTACTGACCTCGAAAGTTGTACAACAGAGCTTAGCTCATCGTCTTCGACTGATGACCCCAAATTTGTAAGGGCATCGGCCTCGCTGTGTTTTTCTTGAGGTACATATTGTAGGATCCATTCTTTAAATCGATGTAGAGCCACTTGTAGTTTGTCCAAGTACCTCTGCATTCGATCTTCTCGAACCTCGAAAGTTCTGTTAACTTGGTTTACCACAAGTAGGGAGTCACATTTGGCCTCGATGGCCTTTACTCCCAAACTCTTAGCTAGCTCGAGACCTGTAATTATGGCCTCATATTCGGCCTCATTGTTAGTCAATTCTGAAGTTTTGATAGACTGTCTAATTGTATTACCTATGGGCAGTTTCAAAATGATGCCTAACCCGAACCCCTTCACATTCGAAGTGTCGTCTGTGAAAAGGGTCCACACCCCCGATGACGTACCCGATTTTAGTAATAGTTCCTTTTCAACCTCAGGTACGAGGGCTGGTGTGAAGTCGGCCGTGAAGTCTGCCAAGATTGGAGACTTGATGGCTATTTAGGGTTGATACTCGATATCGTACCCGCTTATCTCGATGGCCCATTTGGCCAATTGGCCCGAGAGTTTGGGCTTATGAAAAATATTCTGAAGGGGATAGGTAGTCACCACACAAATTGGGTGACATTGAAAATAAGGTTTAATTTCCTAGAAGCACTTATTAGAGCGAGCGCTAATTTTTCTAAGTATGGGTACCGGGTCGGCCTCACCTAGGGTTAGACTAACATAGTAAACAGGAAATTACATACCTTGCCCTTCTCGAACTAGGACCCCATTTATCGCGATTTCCAAGACCGCTAAGTACAACTAGAGTTGCTCGTCCGCTTTCGGAGTATGAAGCAATAGCGGGTTCGAGAGATACCGTTTTAGTTCCTCCAATGCTTGTTGGCATTCCGGGGTCCATGCAAAATTGTTCTTCTTTTTAAGCAGTGAGAAGAACCGGTGGCTCCTATCTGAGGACCTCGAAATAAATCGACCCAGGACGGCTATGCGCCCTGTTAACCTCTGTACAAACTTGACATTATCCACGATCGTGATGTCTTCGATTCCCTTGATTTTATCAGTGTTGATATCGATTCCCCGATTTGACACCATAAAGCCGAGGAACTTGCCCGAACCGACCCCAAATGCACATTTCTCCGGGTTGAGCTTCATGTTGTATTTTCTTAGTATGTCAAAGGTTTCCTACAAATGTTTCAAATGGTTCTTTGCGCGCAGGGACTTAACTAGCATGTTATCAATATAAACCTCCATCGATTTTCCTATATATTTTTCGAACATTTAATTTACTAGGCATTGATAAGTAGTACCAGCATGTTTTAGTCCTGCCTTCATTACATTATAACAATAGGTGTCATATTTAGTGATGAACGAAGTCTTTTCCTGATCCTCTAGGTTCATTTGTATTTGATTGTACCCGGAGTAGGCATCGAGAAAGCTAAGGATCTCGTGGCCGGCCGTGGCATCGATCATTCGATTGATATTTGGCAAAGGAAAGGAGTCTTTAGGGCATGCTTTGTTTAAATCCTTATAGTCTACGCACATTCTAAGTTTATTCCCTTTTTTAGGGACTACGACTATGTTTGCTAGCCATTCGGGGTATTTTACTTCCCGAATGGACCCTATTTTGAGAAGTTTGGTTACCTCGTCCTTGATGAAAGCATGTTAAACCTCAGACTGGGGCCTTCTCATTTGCTTTACCGATCAGAACTTTGGGTCCAAGCTCAATCTATGGGTAGTGATCTCCGATAGGATCCCTGTCATATCAAGGTGGGACCAAGCAAAACTATCCATATTATCGATAAGGAATTTAATGAGTTTTCCCTGAGCTCGGGGGTTAACCCCGTGCCCAGGTATACCTTTCGCTCGGGTAGGTACTCAATTAGTATGACTTGCTCCAGCTCTTCGACCATTGATTTTGTGGCGTCAGAGTCATCGGGAATTATGAAGGATCCGATGTTCTTCATCCTCGTCCGCCCCCCGTTCCTCTGATTGGGTCGAGGCTGGTACATGTGGTTGCTATTTAACCTCCTTCTTTTCTTTTGACTTCGATCCCTTTGCTAATGAAAGCGCCGATACCGATATTACTTCTCGACCGCGAACATCTCTTTGGCAGCATATTGTTCCCCATACACCCTTTTTACTCTATCTGGCATTGGGAATTTTAGCATTTGGTGAAGGGTTGAGGGGACCGCCCTCATGTTGTGAATCTGGGGTCTTCCGAGCAGGGCGTTGTATCTCATATCGCCCTCGATCACATGGAACTTGGTTTCTTGAATAGTCCCAACTACATTTACTGGTAAGATAATTTTGCCTTTAGTTGTTTCACTTGCCATATTGAAACCATTGAGAACTCGAGCTGTGGGGACGATCTGATTCTGTAGGCTGAGTTGATCTACGACTCTCGACCGAATAATATTGGCCGAACTCCCTGGATCAATTAAAACATGTTTAACCTGAATTTTATTCATAAGAATAGAGATTACCAATACATCATTGTGGGGTTGTGGGATCCCCTCTGCTTCCTCGTCATTGAACAACAAGGTGCCTTCCGGTACATAGTCTTGAGTTCGTTTCTCCCTGGTGATCGACACCTTGGTGCGTTTGAACACAGGCCTTTGTGGTATGTCGACCCCATCAACGATCATGTGAATCACATGTTGTGTTTCTTCCTGTTTATTTTTCCTATTTGCATCCCTGTCTCTGAAGTGATTTTTAGCTCAGTCACTCAAGAATTCTCGAATGTGACCCTCGTTGAACAGACGGGCCACGTCCTCCCTTAGCTGTCTGCAGTCTTCGGTTATATGACCATGGGTATCATGGTATTTGCATATTTGGTTAGGGTTCCTTTGGGCTGGATCAGTCTGTAGGGGTCTGGGCCATCTAGTATCTTTGATTCTCCCAATGTCTAATACAATACCTAATGCGTCGATGCTGAAGTTGTATTCTGATAATCGTGGTGCTTCTCTGGGATCGACATGTTTATCGAAGCCACTTTTTCTCATGAGCCCTCGAGAACTCTATCCTTGATCATTCCTTCGATCATTTCGAACGGGACTAGGTCCTGGGCTGCTATTTCTATGATCTATGTTGTATGGTTGATACCGATCTCTATTCGATCAGGGTTCTCTATCGATGTCCCTTTAAACTCTACCGATGGGCCTGTTTGGGTAGATGAAACCGGAAGGGGTCCCCAATTGATCATCCTCGACCCTGGTCTTTGACTGGTACCAATTATGCACATCGGCCCAGGTCATCGCTAGCTATTCAATTAAATTCTGGTTTAGCTGTCGTGATGCTACCGAACTCCGTTCGTTCAAACCTTGAGTAAAGGCTTGAATAGCCCAATCATCTATGACCGGGGGTAGGTCAATGCGTTCATCTGGAACCGAGATACGAATTCCCTTAACATTTTGTTATCTTTCTGTTTCGCTTTAAAGAGGTCCAACTTCCTAGTTGCAACCTTTATTACTCTGGCGTGTGCCTTCACGAAGGAATCTGCAAGCATGGTAAAGGAATCGATGGAATTGGGTGGCAGATTGTGATACCATATCATCGCCCCTTTCGATAGAGTTTCTCCAAATTTCTTCAATAGAACATATTCAATCTCATCATCTTCTAAGCTATTCCCCTTTATTGTGCATGCATAAGAAGTGACACGCTCATTAGGGTCAGTGGTCCCATTGTATTTGGGAATTTTCAGCATGCGGAATTTCTTCGGAATGGGCTTCGGAGCCACACTTGGGGGGAAAGGCTTATGTACGAACTTCTTCGAATCCAAACCCTTTAGAATCGGTGGTGCCCCCGGTATTTTATCAACCCGGGAGTTGTATGTTTCTACTTTTTTGTCATTCACCTCGATTTTCTTTTCACCTGATTCAATTCGTTTAGTGAGCTCCTCGAGCATTTTCATAATGCTGGATCAGTCCCCGATTCATTGGCGTTCGATCTCTCTGGTACAGGTTCAGCCCTACGAACAACTTCTGGTGAGGGTGAGGATTCGACCCCACTTGGTGCTCGGTGCTAATTTGTAGTTGTGCTATAGCGGCTTGCTGATCCTGAAGCATTTCAAATATCAATTGGAGGCTGACTCCACCGTCTTCTCCAACCTGCGTACCTCGACCATCTGATCGACCTTCCCTGCGTACGCTACCTTCGGGATCAACGCCCAGATTGCATTTAGGGCGATATGTGAACTGACATCGACGAGATTTGCAATTGGTACTCCTTCGAGATCAGCCTGAGGCACTCGATCCATGGGGCGGCTTTATTATCGTGTTCCCCGTGAAATCCGAGGCCATTGTCACCATGTGTGGGTGCTATTTGTGAGTTTGATATGTTTATCCTGAAAACAAAAACACTTACAAGAATAAGCATAAAGTATTGTGTGTTGTCGAAATCAGTATTAAGAAATCACTACTATCCTTAGCCCCACGTGGGCGCCAAACTGTTTACCCTTAAAACTGGATAACAATTAAACTTATAATGTGGTTTTAAGGACACGTGATTTCACCTAATACCAATTGATAAATATGAAAATTAGTAATAGAAATTAACAATGAGATAAAGCAAACCAGTGTTGAAACGGAATTCAGCCATCGAGCTAGAGTGCCCTCGAACTAGTCGATATTAGAACAATTATGAATAAAGCAGAAGTAAATTGATGAACAAGAATGTATAAGCGAGAGATAAAGTGTTATATTGCTTTGATATGTGTGAACAATGTGTGTTACAAATGATTAGAATTCTACTTTATATAGTAGAGGAATTCTACTAATGGTATAACTCTAATTACATAAATAAATCCCATGATTAGCTAATTAACTGTTCCTGATTTGATCCATTCCGAAATTTCCTCCATGATCTTCGACCAGTCACGGATATCTCGCCTTTCTGTTATTATGCTATCTTCGATCTTGCTCGATGTCTGTCTCATTTGGTCTCGATCGCTACTGGCCTCGATCTCGACAGTTACCTCGAATTCCGAACTCGGTACCTTGTCCTCGTGCTTTGGTCTGATCCACTACGGTGCCGACCTTCGATGCAACTCCCTGGTCTCGGTCAAATAGTAAAATCGGGTGGGCCCGATTTTAACCGTATACAATGCATATAGCTTTTTTAGGTTTAGGAATTCTTATTTTAATATGACAGAATTATAAAATAATACTCTTTTAGCATGAATATTTCAAAGGATATTCACAATCCACCTTTCAACAAGTAACTTTAAAAAAATAATTAAAGGCTAAAAGGTAGAACTAAACCTAATTTTAATTTTAACATGACTTTTATATTTTTACTGCTTCTAAAATAGTATTAACGTACTCCTTTTAGAACCTGTGAATTTCATATAATTTTATTACAATCATAGACGCTTAGTTCTTTACTGATTTGTTGAAATAATCATTATAGTTTTTCTTATTGATTGAACTAATAGCACAATTTATATTTTTTCAGCGAGAAAAGGGTATCTTTTGTCAGTTAGTTGACTTTATTTGTATTTTCTATAATGAATTTAAGAATATATAACTTTTCAAACAAATTTTTACATAATAACTTACATGTTCAAGGGTTAATGCGTTCTTGCTAAAACTAAAAATGAAGAACGATAACTTGTGAAACTAAAGTAATGATATTATATAAAATTTGTAATGATTTTTAAGTTGAATATATTGACCTACATGATTGATGATTGAGGGTTTATATGGGGGTATAGTTTCTCTGTTTATTATGTTAGCTAGATAAGTTCAATAATTACTATTTTCAAGAACTTATATTTTTATAACTTTTATATTATCACTCAAACATATATATATATATATATAATTTTAATAGTTCATATTCATCGAGATAGTGTTCGCTCATAATCGTTTGTCTTTTTTACCCTTTAAAACTGACTTTCACGTCAGATAAAATAGTAATTTAAGTTATTTTTCTAAATTGTAAGAATAGTCATTTATTATTTTCCTAATATTTTGGAATAATTACTAAATTCTTTTCCTAACACTTATGATATTGATCTAAAAAAACATATTGTTTGATTGGAGTCCTTCATTTAAACTATATTTAGATTTAGGGTATTGAATTCCAAGCATTTGACGAGTATTTTTTTATATTGGTTTAGGAGTATTGTTTTTTGTTATAAAAGCTTAGGTTTAGTAGTTCTTGTTCTCCTTTTCTTGGTTTAGGAATCCTTTTTTTTTCTTCTTTTTTTTCCAGATTTTGAAGTACTTTGTCAAGGTTTACGAGTATTTCTTTCAAATAATAAAATACTCATTGAATTATTTTTCTTATATTTAATATTTAATATTTAATGTCAACTAAACTTTTGTAATTAAATCAAACTTGGAGTATGAACAAATATCTCACAATCATAAATGTAATAACCTCAATCAATTCTAATTTTTACAAATTTCAAGTATCAAGCTTATTAAGAAAATATTTTAATTTTAAGAATATAAGAGAAAGACGAGTGTTGGTAAGATTCAACAACACTAATGGTTGTACTAACATAAAAGTCCAAAAGTGATGTCATAACAGATTTTTTATTATAATGAACATAGATTATTATTGGATAAAAATTATAATTATAGTTAAATATTTAAACTTGGGATACGCTAATATTAAAATTTGAATCAACGACAAAAACAATTATTCTAATTAACGTTAAAAACAAATCATTAAGTCTCGATTAACCAAAACAAGCCTTTGATTTAACTAATGTGCGAAAATTTCAAGTCATTTGTTTTGCAAAATTCATCATATAAATCGGTTATAGTATAATATTAAGAGTTAAATTATTAAAAATGCAAACGTTTAACAACAAAAGTGAAATATTAGAAGATAAAATATATTCTAAGTGAGTTGTCATTAATTAATTTTCTTTCTTGGTATTCGTTTAAACAAATGACAACCCTCTATACTTATTATAAAATATTAACTTCATGTAGACATTTTTAAAGTTAACATTTGATAGCTTGATTTATATGTTCTTCATATACATATATTTTATTGATTGACGCCAAGCACACGTGCAACACACATACACTAAAGCTAGAATAATAAAAGAGGTATGAAACACATTTGTAGTAAATTCTTATTTGCTGTCCAAAAATATGCAACCCATATATGATGCTTGTCAACAAATATAGTATGCGCTCAATAATTGTAAACCAGCAATGCTAATCAAGATACAAAGGCATCACATCAGTAGATCAAAGTCATAAAAACTTTTAGATAATACAATAGTGAGAACAAAGCAACATCTAACGGACTTCTATTATTTTTTTTGCTCGGCCGATGCCGAAATCAACCATTCTAATAACCTGTTCGGCCAAGTTTTTAAAATCAGGTATTTTTTTTTTCTCAAAGGCGTTTTTTTAAAGCACTTTTGAGCAGCAATTGGTGTTTAGGCCAAGCTGTAAAAAAGTGTTGTTAAATATATTTTCTCTCAAAAGTGCTTCTGGAGAGAAACTATTTTTTTCTCTTCTCCAAAACTGTTTCTGTTTCTCCACAAAAGCCTTTTATTTTTTTCTAAAAGCTTGAGCAAACATTTCAATTTTTAAAAAGAACCATCTTTTATTTTTGGAAAAAAATACTTTTAGCATCGAAGAACCTTGACCAAACAAGCTATTAAGATTCATAAACAAAGGTCCACAAACAAAGTTGAATGTCTTCATTCATAGTTCTGCTACAAATTTTTAAATTGTGGCTCGTCATTTACTTATTCAAACAAACAGTCCAACTCAAAACACAGCATATGTATCAAATTATCGAAAAGAACATGTCGGTATAATTGAAAATAGAATCAAACATACTACCTTGTCATAATGCTTATGCAGTCTACATCAATTAAAAAAAAAGTTAAAATAAATGACCCAAGGCAATAATGCAAACATGACAACATAAATACACGTAATATATGAATTAATTGACATACAACTCGACGATAGAGGTACACCAATCTTAGGGATGGCAAACAGGCGGGGTGAATTTAAGCTTACGCGGAGCGGGGTGGGTTTAAGTTTTCGCGGTGCGGTACGAGTGCGGGGCGGGTTCAAAAATATTTTAAAAATTCAAAACGGTTGAAGGACAGTTGCGGGTTAGGCAGTTTTAACTTTTGGATAATACATGTATCATACATTACTGCTCTTCATTAAAAAAAATCAATTATTTTGTACATTTCTGTTCAAATAAATTTCTGATAGACTTTCTCAGTGGTATTTGGCATTTATAATTTTTCCCTTGCTTATCTTTAACATTTTTTAAAAAAACAATTGTTTGTTCATTTATCTCCTCCTCTTTTTCTTGCTCCTTTAAGCTTAAATTTGCAGGCCACATTCTAGCTATGATCTAAACGTACATACTACAAATCATTCAAGCTCTTTTTCTTCTTTTTTGTTTTCCTTAAATTTCTTTAATTGTTCTATAAGGACCCATCTCATGACCAACACTTTTTGACAGGTTTATTTTTGTGCAAACTTCGTAGTTCTCAAAAAGAAAAAAGATATTTATGAGATTCAGTGTCTTATTATTAATTAATCGTAAAATATCGATGCCAGCTTATGTCGGGTAGGAGTGTTAGTAGTTTTAAAAAGATATATTTAATACCGGTTAATATAATTAACTCTCTAATTAAATTACTACTTTTATGGAGTATTATGCTAAAAAATATTTTCTAACAATACAATTAGTAGTAGACAAACGACCAAGAAAAAGAGAAAAGAAGGCTATAGGCCATTGCTAATTTTTTCTTCTAAAAAGAAATCAAAGAGAAACTACACATTAAAAATGAAAAAGAAAAAATTTTGCTTCGCGGGGCAGAGCGGGTTGAAGTCTTTGCGGGTTAAGCTAAACTTGTTCGGTAACCGCTACGCCCCTCCCCATTGTCATCTCTAACAATCTAGGCTGACCGCCTTTCAAACTTCCTGTCACGACCCAATTTCACCTATAGGTCGTGATGGCGCACAACACTACAGTTAGGCAAGCCAACTAATAAATTAAACATATACCGATAAATTTAAATCCAAGAAAAATAATGAGACACCAAATTCTACCAATGTGTGTGCCAAGACCTGGTGTCACAAGTGTATGAGCATCTAGTAGATTATACAGAACTCCAAATACTGTCTGAAATGAAAATAGACAGAATTAAAAATACAAGAAGAGGCACTGGTAGGTGCAGGACGACTCAGAAAGGCAGCTCACCACTACGCCCCTGGATAACGAGGATGTGCAATGATAGGTCCTCTACTAGTATCTGTCTCAGATCCTGCACAAAAGTGCAGCAAGTGTAGCATGAGTACGTAAACAACGTGTACCCAGTAAGTATCAAGCCTAATATCGAAGTGGTAGAGACGAGATGGCGGACTTTGACACTCACTAAGGGTCAACAATAATAAATGGAATAAATTATAATTATTCAAATCTGCATGATTCACAGAGTTAACAATAATTTTATTCAATTAGCATAAATAATAAAAATCCTTCAAATGCAACAATTTTCAATCTATTAATTAAATCCTTCAATTTCAATAAAATTTTTAATTTATCAAATAGCTTTACAAGCTGCAATTCGATTTCAATAAATTTTCAATTTATCAAATAGCTTTACAAGCTGCAATAAACTGTCCAAGTATCGTGTAATTATTATTATTATTAAGCACGATTTCTGTCGAGGTCGTACGACCCGATCCAGAGTGTCATGTACACTGCCGAGAGACGTGCGGCACGATCCATAGATGCATCTATCCTGCCGAAGCGTTCGGCCCGCTCCACAAGAAAGGAGGACATTTTCTTATGTACCTCCGGATGGAGAGTATATTTATTATGAGATCAATTCGAGAGGATGAACAATTTCTTTTAATAATTAATTAATTTAAACAGAAAATTAAGCATATGAGATTTCCATATGCTTATATAAAGATGGAAATCTCATATGCTTAATTTTCTGTTTAAATTAATTAATTGTTAAAAGAAATTATTCATCCTCTCGAATTGATCTCATAATAAATATACTATCCATCCGGAGGTACATAAGAAAATGTCCTCCTTTAGCATAAATACCCGGACTTTAGCATAACTAGTAGTTACACACGGACTCTCGTCACCTCGTGCGTATGTAGCCTCCGGAATTAGCAATAATTATTTAATTTAATCACCTATGAGGTAATTTCCCCCTCACAAGATTAGACAAGAGACTTACCCCGTCTTGCTCTAATTTAATCTACGGGTAGGCCTTTTCCTCGATTATCCAACTTCGATTGGCTCGAATCAAACCAAAAATAATTCGATACAATCACTAAAATTTTTAGGAATCAATTCTATAAGAAAATACTACATTTTTAATAAAATCCCGAAATTAATTAAAAATTTATTTGTGGGGCCCCCATCTCGGAATACGGCGAAAGTTACGAAATCCGATAACCCATTCAATTAGGAGTCCAATCATACCGGTTTCACTCAAATCCTACTCCGAATCGATACCGAAATCTCAAAAAAATGTTTTTACGCGATTTCTAAAAATTTTTCCAAACTTCAATCTCAAAATACTAATTAAATGGTGAAAACAATGATATATTTATGTGTGTAGACTAAATCCGAGTTAGAATCACTTACCCCAATGTCTTTCCCTTGAAAAACGGTCAAAAGTCGCCTCTGCTCAAGCTCAAGTTTGTCAAAAATGGCAAATGGGACAAATGCCCTCTTTTATAAATCTTCCCAGGCAGCCTTCAGAATTGGGCCTCGATCGTGGCACTTGAGCCTGGGCTTCGGTCATGGTCTCGGTCATGGTCTCGAGCCGGGGACTCGGTCATAGCCTCGATCATGGCATCGAGCCTGTGCCTTCGATTGTGACCCTTGATCTTGGGTCTCGATCCTAGCCCTCGAGCCTTGCCTTCGATCATGGCCCTCGAGCTGGACCTTCGATCGTGGCTTCGATACTGAGCCTCGTCCCTGGCTTTGACTCAGGCCGTCGACCCTGGGCTCGATATCTGGGCTCGATCTTGGGCTCGATCACAGCCCAGAATATCCAAGCAGAAGGAAACATTGCAGCAGCTTTTTAAGTCCAACTTTTGATCTGTTAACCATCTGAAACTCACCCGAGGCCCTCGGGACCTCAACCAAATATACCAACAAGTCATAAAATATCATACGAACTTATTTGAAACCTCAAATCACCTAAAACGATGCTAAAATCACGAATTATGCTCCAATTTAAGCTTAATGAAACTTAGAATTTCTAACTTTTACATTCGATGTCGAAACCTATCAAAGCAACTCCGATTGACCTCAAATTTTGCACACAAGTCATAAATGATATAACAGAGCTATAAAAATTTTCGGAACTAGATTCCAACCCCGATATCAAAAAGTCAACTCCCTGGCGAAACTGAAATTCCTATTTTAGTCATTTCAAGCCTAATTTAACTACGAACTTCCAAATAAAATTTCGAACACGCTCCTAAGTCAAAAGTCACCATACGAAGTTGTTGGAATCGTCAAAATTATATTCCAGGGTCATTTTCTCGAAAGTTTGACCAAAGTCAAACTTAGCCTTTTAAAGCCAACTTAAGGAACCAAGTGTTCCGATTTCAACCCAAACACTTCCAAATCCCGAACCAACCATCTCCGCAAGTCATAAATCATTAAAAGCACATAAGAAAAATTTTATTTTAGGGAACGGGGTTCTAAAAGTCAAAATGATCGGTTGGGTCATTATATTCTCCACCTCTTAAATAAATATTCGTCCTCGAACGAGTTTAGAATTATACTTGAAGTGCTGAATAAGTGTGGATATCTTCTCCGCATGTTTTTTCTCGGCCTCCCAAGTTGCTTCCTCGACTGGTTGGCCCCTCCACTGGACTTTTACTGTAGAAATCCTCTTGGACCTCAACTGGCGAACTTGTTTATCAATAATGGAAACTCGCTCCTCTTCATAACCCAAGCTATTAACTAGCTGAACTGTATTGAAGCCTAACACATGTGATAGGTCGACATGATACTTCCAGAGCATGGAAAATCAGATAAACTCCCGATAGACTGGGTGGCAATGCAAGCTCATAAGCAACCTCACCAACTCGTCTCAACACCTCAAATGGGCCTATAAACCTTGGGCTCAATTTTCCCCTTTTCCCTGATCTCGTGATTCCCTTCATCGGCGAAACTTTCAAAAGAACTTTTTCACTTACCATAAATGATAAATTACGTACTTTCTGATCCGCGTAACTCTTCTACCTGGACTGCACTGTACGAAGTCGCTCCTGAGTCAACTTTACATTTTCCAAGGCATCCTTTACCAAATCAGTACCATATAACTTAGCCTCACAGGGCTCAAACCACCCGATGGGAGAACGACATCGTCGACCATATAAATCCTCAAATGGAGCCATCTCGATGCTGGATTGGTAACTGTTATTATAAGCAAACTCGGCCAAAGGCAAGAAACGATCCCACTGAACTCCAAAGTCAATCACATATGCCCTGAGCATATCCTCCAAAATCTGAATTGTCCGCTCTGACTGCCCGTCGGTCTGTGGATGAAAGGTTATGCTGAGCTATACACGGGTCCCCAATTCACTCTATACTGCTCTCCATAAATGTGAAGTAAACTGAAGGCCTCTATCTGATATTACAGAAAATAGCACACCGTGTAACCGAACTATCTCCTGAATATATATATCTGGGCCAACCTCTCTGAAGTATACGTAGTCACAATAGGAATAAAGTGTGCCGACTTGGTCAACCTGTCAACAATGACCCAAACTGCATCAAACTTCCGCAAGGCCCGCGGAAACCCAACTACAAAGTCCATAGTGATGCGCTCCCATTTCCCCTCTAGTATAGTCATCTGCTGAAGTAGGCCACCTGTCCTCTGGTGCTCATATTTAACTTGCTGGCAATTTAGACACCTAGCTACATACTCAATTATGTCCTTTTTCATTCGCCGCTACCAATAATGCTGCCTCAGGTCACGATACATCTTCGTAGCACTTGGATGAATAGAATACCTAGAACTGTGTGCTTCTAGGATCTTTTTACTCAGTCCATCCACATTAGGAACACATAGACGATCCTGGAATCGCAGAACACAATCCGCTCCAATAGTAACTTCCTTGGAACCACCCCGTAGTACCGTTTCTCGAAGAATCATAAGTGTGGATCATCATACTGGCAAGCCTTGATCTGTTCAAATAGTGAAGATTGGGCTACAACACATGTAAGAACTCGGTTGGGCTCTGAAATGTCCAATCTCATAAGTCGGTTAGCCAAGGATTGAATATCCAAAGCTAATGGCCTCTCCTCTGCTGTAATGAAAGACAAACTACACATACTCTTCGCCTTTCTACGCAAGGCGTATGCAACCATATTTGCTTTACCTGGATGATATAGGATAGTAATATCATAATCTTTCAGTAATTATAGCCATCTGCGCTGCCTCAAATTTAGGTCCCTCTGCTTGAACAAATGCTGCAAACTGCGATGATCAGTGTAAACTTCACAAGACACCCCATAAAGATAATGCCTCTAAATCTTAAGAGCATGTACAATCGTAGCTAACTCCAAATCATACACTGGATAATTCTTCTCGTGGGGCTTTAGCTGACGTGAAGCCTATGCAATAATTCGCCCTTCCTGCATCAATACACAACCCAAGCCAACGCGTGAAGCGTCTCAATACACTGTATACAATCCCGAACCGCAAGGCAACACTAACACTGGTGTTGTAGTCAATGCTGTCTTGAACTTCTGAAAGCTCACTTCACAATCATCGGACCATCAGAATGGAGTACCCTTCTGGGTTAATTTGGGCAAAGGTGCTGCAATAGATGAAACCTTCCATGAACCGACGATAATAACCTGCTAAACCCAGAAAACTCCTGATCTCAGTCGCCGAAGTGAGCCGATGCCAATTCTGAACTGCCTCAATCTTTTTGGGATCAAACTTAATACCCTCACCCGATACAATAAGCCCCAAAAATGCTACAGACTCTAGCCAAAACTCACATTTAGAGAACTTAGCATATAGCTTTTGTTCCCGTAATGTCTGAAGCACTACTCTTATATGCTGCTCATGCTCCACCTTACTACGCGAGTAGATCAAAATGTCATCAATGAAGACAATGACAAACGAATCAATATATGGCCTGAATACCCTGTTCATCTGATCTATAAACGATGTCGGGGCGTTAGTTAAACTGAAGGACATCACCATAAACTCATAATGACCATATCTAGTCCGGAAAGCAGTCTTCGGAACATCCGAATACCGAATCTTCAACTGATGGTATCCCGACCTCAAGTCGATCTTAGAGAATACCCTAGCACCCTGCAACCAGTCAAATAGATCATCAATACACGACAACGGGTACTTGTTCTTAATAATGACTTTGTTCAATTGGCGATAATCAATACACATCCGCATTGTTCCGTCCTTCTT
>AWOL01S0009659.1:287135-370046 GCA_000715115.1 Nicotiana otophora | reverse complement strand
GAACTCCCGAACTACAGGCACTGAATCAATAGCCGGAGTCTCTGCAGTAGTATCCCGAACATAGGCTAGATAAGCCAAACAACCCTTCTCAACCATGTGTTGAGCCTTTATAAAAGAAATAACTCGATTAAATGAACTAACAGACGAACCCTTCCACTCCAGCTTAGGCAATGCTGGAATAGCCAAGGTAACAGTCTTGGCATGACAATCTAGAATAGCATGATATGGAGATAACCAGTCCATGCCTAGAATAATTTCAAAATCGGTTATCTCAAGAAATATGAGATCTGCTCTAGTTTCATAACCACAGAATGTAATAATACAGGACCGGTAGATCCAGTTCACAACAACAAAAATCATCCACAGGAGTGGACACATAAACAAGAGTACTCAAGAACTCACGAGAAATACCCAGGAATGGAGAAAATAGAGATGATACATATGAATACGTAGATCCTGGATCAAATAATACTGAGTCATCTTTGCCACAAACAGAAATAATACCTGTAATCATGGCATCTGAGGCCTCTGCATCTGGTCTGGCCGAAAAAGCATAGAACCGAGCTGGAGCTCCAACTGGCTGGCCTCCGCTTGGCTAACCTCCACCTCTAGGACGGCCCCTACCCACCTGTCCTCCACCTCTTGGTGGTCGGACTACTGGTGGAGCAACTAGTCCGGTAAGCATAGGCTATTGACCCTGCTGCACTGGTCTACCCCGCAACCTGGGGCAGAATCTCCGCATGTGACTGGGGTCCTCGCACTCGTAACAACTCTTCGGTGTGATAGGATGCTGACTAAGTGTTTGGCCCTGGGGACCTGAATACCTATTGGAAGGACCCTGAATAGCTGGTGGGCGATAAGAACTCTCTGGTATAGCATTGAGATAAGGTCGCAGTGAAGCACCTCGAGGAGGCGGTGGTGCTGGATATGGGGGCCTGCTGGACTGCCCTCTCACGAACTGACATCTGCCCCCAGACTGAGCACCTCTGAAATCTCCAGAATACCTAAACCGCTTATCTCTCGTAACCTGCTCTCGGCTCCGCTGGCGTACACCCTCAATCCTGCGGGCTATCTCCACGACTAGCTCATAAGAAGTACCCATCTCAACCTCTCGAGCCATAGTGGCTTGAATGCCAGTATGTAAACCCGCAACAAACCTCCACACTCTCTTCGCCTCATTAGGGAGTATCATAAGTGCATGGCGAGATAACTCATAAAACCTCATCTCATAATCGGTCACTGACATCTGACCCTGCTGGAGCTGCTCAAACTGAAACCTCAACTCTTCCCTCTGGAAGGGTGGAATATACCTGTCCAGGAAGATACGGGTGAACCTGTCCCAAGTCATGGGAGGAGAATCTGCTGGTCTACCAAGAATATAAGACTGCCGCCATCTACGGGCTCTGCCCTCTAGCTGAAAAGTAGCAAAGTCTACCCCATGAGACTCCAATATCCTCATGTTGTACAGTCTATCCTTGCACCGATCAATAAAATCCTGGGGATCCTCATGTCGCTCACCCCCAAAGACAGGAGGATGTACTCTAGTCCATCTGTCCAATAGTTTCTGAGGATCAGCGGCTACAGCTGGCCTGGGCTCAGGTGTAGTTGCTGCCACTAGCTGGGCTCCACCCACGGGTAGTGCACCCTGGGTCTGATATACAACAACTGCCTATCCATGAGCCTGTGCAGTCAGAGTTTGTGCTCCCCCGCCCGCCTAAGATATGGCTGGGTCTGCCGAAAATAAATCGGCCTAAGTCATATTGTCCATGAACCGCAGCATACGACCCATGACATCCTGAAATCCTGGTGTAGATGTGAAATCCACAATGAGATTCTCTACTGGACCTACTGGCGGCATAACTGGAACAGTCCTGGGACGTCCTCGACCTCTACCACGGGCTGGAGCCCTCCCTTGACCTCTAGCAACTGGGGGAGTAGCTCTTCCCTGGTCTGGAACCTCATTAGAGTGCGTTCTCACCATCTGTGAGAGAATAAGAGAAAGATATTTAGTACTACATAAATTGCACGATAGAAGATGAATAAAGGTAGTTTCCTAATGTGCTATAGCCTCTTGAAGGTAAGTACAGACTCTGTACCGATCCGCAAGAATCTATTAGGTCTGCTCATAACTTGTGAGACCTACGTGAACCTGGTACTCTGATACCATGTTGTCACGACCCAATTTCACCTATAGGTCGTGATGGCGCCCAACACTACAACTAGGCAAGCCAACTAATAAATTAAACATATACCGATAAATTTAAATCCAAGAAAAATAATAAGACACCAAATTCTATTAATGTGTGTGCCAAGACCTGGTGTCATAAGTGTATGAGCATCTAATAGATTATACAGAACTCCAAATACTGTCTGAAATAAAAATAGACAGAATTAAAAATATAAGAAGAGGCACTAGTAGCTTTAGGACGGCTCAGAAAGGGAGCTCACCACTACGCCCCTGGATAACGAGGATGTGCAATGATAGGTCCACCACTAGTATCTGTCTCAGATCCTGCACAAAAGTGCAGCAAGTGTAGTATGAGTACGTAAACAACGTGTACCCAGTAAATATCAAGCCTAATCTCGAAGTGGTAGAGACGAGATGACCGACTTTGACACTCACAAAGGGTCAACAATAATAAATAGAATAAATTATAATTATTCAAATCAGCATGATTCACAGAGTTAACAATAATTTTATTCAATTAGCAGAAATAATAAAAATCCTTCAAATGCAACAATTTCCAATCTATTAATTAAATCCTTCAATTTTCATAAAATTTTCAATTTATCAAATAGCTTTACAAGCTGCAATTCAATTTCAATAAATTTTCAATTTCTCAAATAGCTTTACAAGTTGTAATAAACTCTCCAAGTATCGTATTATTATTATTATTATTATTATTAAGCACGATTTCTACCGAGGTCGTACGGTCCGATTCAGAGTGTCGTGTACACTGCCGAGGGACGTGCGACACGATCCATAGATGCATCTATCCTGCTGAGGTATTCGGCCCGCTCCATAAGAAAGGAGGACATTTTCTTATGTACCTCTGGAAGGAGAGTATATTTATTGTGAGATCAATTCGAGAGGATGAACAATTTCTTTTAACATTTAATTAATTTAAACAGAAAATTAAGCATATGAGATTTTCATCTTTTAATATCTTTCCTAACAATTCACAATATATATATATATATATATCAAATAATTTAATTAAATAAAGAATACACTTTATACAAGTAATTGATGCTTTGAGTCCTAAACTACCCGGACTTTAGCATTAATAGTAGCTACGCACGGACTCTCGTCACCTCGTGCGTACGTAGCCCCCACAATTAGCAATAATTATTTAATTTAATCACCTATGGGTTAATTTCCCCCCTCACAATATTAGACAAGAGACTTACCTCGTCCTGCTCCAATTTAATCCACGAGTGGGCCTTTTTCTCGATTATCCAACTTCGATTGGCTCGAATCTAACCAAAAATAATTCGATACAATCACTAAAATTTATAGGAATCAATTCTATAAGAAAATGCAACATTTTCAATAAAATTCCAAAATTAATTAAAAATTCATCTGTGGCCCCCCATCTCGAAATCCGACGAAAGTTATGAAATCCGACAATCCATTCAATTACGAGTCCAACCATACCAGTTTCACTCAAATCCGACTCTGAATCGATACCGAAATCTCAAAAAATAGTTTCTATGTGATTTCTAAAACAATTTCAAAATTTCAATCTCAAAATACTAATTAAATGGTGAAAACAATGATATATTTGTGTGTGTAGACCAAATCCGAGTTAGAATCACTTATCCCAATGTCTTTCCCTTGAAAATCTATCAAAAGTCGCCTCTGCTCAAGCTCAGGCAGCCTTCAGAATTGGGCCTCGATCGTGGCTTCGATCGTGACCCTCGAGCCTGGGCTTCGGTCATGGCCTCGATCATGGCCTCGAGCCCGGGACTCGGTCATGGCCTCGATCATGGCATCGAGCTTGTGCCTTCGATTGTGACCCTCGATCTTGGGTCTCGATCCTGGCCCTCGAGCCTTGCCTTCGATCATGGCCCTCGAGCTGGACCTTCGATCGTGGCTTCGATACTGAGCCTCGTCCCTGGCTTCGACTCAGGCCGTCGACCCTGGGCTCGATCACTGCCTAGAATATCCAGCAGAAGAAAAAATTGCACCAGCTTTTTAAGTCCAACTTTTGATCCTTTAACCATCCGAAACTCACCCGAGGCCCTCGGGACCTCAACCAAATATACCAACAAGTCCTAAAAGACCATACAAACATATTTGAAACCTAAAATCATCTAAAACGATGCGAAAACCACGAATTATGCTCCAATTCAAGTTCAATTAAACTTAGAATTTCCAACTTCTACATTCGATGTCGAAATCTATCAAATCAACTCCGACTGACCTCAAATTTTGCACACAAGTCATAAATGACATAATAGAGCTATAAAAATTTTCGAAACTGGATTCCGACCCCGATATCAAAAAGTCAACTCCCCGGTCAAACTTCCAAACTTAAATTCCTATTTTAGCCATTTCAAGCCTAATTTAACTACGGACTTCCAAATAAAATTCCAAACACGCTCCTAAGTCCAAAATCACCATACAGAGCTGTTGGAATTGTCAAAATTCTATTCCGGGGTCGTTTTCTCAAAATGTTGATCGAAGTCAAACTTGGCCTTTTAAAGCCAACTTAAGGAACCAAGTGTTTCGATTTCAACCCAAATATTTCTAAATTTCGAACCAACCATCCCCACAAGTCATAAATCATTAAAAGCACATACAGAAAGTTTTATTTTAGGGAACGTGATTCTAAAAATCAAAATGACCGGTTGGATCATTACACTTCCTATTCATATCCTCTACCAGCTTAGCTTTTCAAGCTTTATTTATCTCCTACCCAGCTAAGTGCCCTCCCTCTTCCCTCATATATTTTTTTCGATTTCTCACCTGGTATTCGGTACCCGCATTGAAATCCGACTATATCCGGATTCGCATTGCGTAGGGCCCCATTTGGGGGGAAGCGCTCCCTACCAAGAATTTTTTCATGCCCAAGACTCGAACCCGAGACCTCTAGGTAAGGAAAGAACAACCATATCTGCTGTACCACGTCCTTTAGTGATCTCTAACCCCATATATATTCGTCTTCCTCGGTTACATATTTGATGTGACTAAAGTGCTAGGGCTTTTCAACATTTTGCAGTAAATTTAAATTAGAGTTCTATAGTTTTTTCCATGGCCCAAAAAAAAAAAAAATACGTATTCTTCTTTCGTGGTTGACACAAGAGTACGCAATTTTGAATTTCTAATAGGATTTAAATTGGAAAAAAATAGGAATATAAGTAAAATATTATGTGCTTCATATAATTCAAATAAAACAATATCGAATGTTTTTAATTAATTCCAAAGTTAGGGTTTGTTTGGAAAGCCACTCGGTAGTGGAATTGATGTAATTACACAGCCTAGTAATTACATAGTAATTACGACGATCTGTTTATATGTCATAGCGTAATTAATTATAGTATAGTTACAAGCGTACTGTTTGATTGCACAATTGTATTTACACGATTAGATTAAAATTTAAATAAAGTAATTATCAAAAGTTAAAAGTTAATATAATATATGCCTATAAATAATTTTTTATAAGTATAAATGATATTAAGTTTGGTATTTAAGATGCATATTTTTTCTTGAATATACATTAATTAGTGATCATTTATTTATAACTAATATTGTAAAATGTTTGATATATATTTTCCAAATTAATAATATTTAATCTAATTAATTATAAAAAATAAAAACATACATTTTGTAAGAATATCAGGGAATGCATATTTGATAAAATAAGTTAATATGTATAAATATAATGTCATAGCATTATTCAAATGTTTGACAAAATTAATCTACTAATTCTAACTAAATAATGAACAACATGCAATGTGAAATAACAAGACAATACTACTAAAACAAGTAAATTGGAACCATAAATATAATACAATTTCAAAATTAAAAAAAATAAATAGTTTAACATATGTCAAATTCCAACATAATAAAAATAAGTTTCAATATAATTTAAGATTAAGAAACATAATAAGTTTATACCCTCATTCAATAACGAAATTCTACTTTAATGACATCACTCATTATATGCCAAGTTTGTTAATGACTCATTATTTCTAATATTAGGAGGTGTAGTTTCAAAAACTAGAATAATAACGCAACCACGCTAAATGAAGAAAATAAAATAAATAAGAAATAAAATATAATAGCAATTACATGGAATCACAAGAAGTAAAGGTAGAGAATAAAAGATAATTAATGTACAAAGAAAAATATATTTTCAAATTAAAAATTAAAAATAAAATAAAAAGATTAAAATAAAAAGAAATTAAACTAATGGAAATAAAAAGTTATATAGAAAATAAATTAAAATAAAAACAAAAAGAAGAAATTTAAAAGTAACCTACATTTCAAATTACACCCAATTCAATGGTGACCAGGTAATTACTTGATCAGACAAACATACCAAACGACGTAATTACATCCAATTACACCCCATCTAATCCCTAGGTTGCTTTCCAAACATGATATTCATATTATTAATTATATATATAGGAAAAATATTGTTTAACTAATGATACTTAGATTGAATTAATTTCTCAAACTTTTATGCGTTCGTGCTTTTAATTTCCTAGTATGAATTAATTTGTCAAAACTTTATTAACTAAAATATAAATATCCTAAACCTAAAAAGTGAAAATTTAATACTCCTAAGTTCCAATGTATGTGAACATGTTTGACTAGGCACGATGTTTAAAAAATAATGAAGACTTTTGAAATTTGTTGTCCTAAACAAGTCAAAAAGTGTCCAGAGTATTTGTGTGGTTATAAAAGCTTCTCATTAAGGGTAGAGTTGGAAGTTTAAGCTAAATTGTTTCCAAATTTAGAAAGAAGCCATTCTTTTGGGACGGACCAAATGAAAATAGGTTCACATAAACTGGAACGGAGGTTGTACTGAAATAAAAAGTCAACGAAGCTTCCCTGGTATGAATCGAAAGTGCTTCAAATTCTAAAGAACCGAAAGGAATTGAAAAATCAAAATTCTAAATATTAGGAGATAATTAAATGATTATATCTAAATAGTATGAAATTAATTAAATGAATATTCCTAAATATTAGAGAAATAGTCGACTATTATACAAATTATACTATATTATAAGTATGAAGACCTAAAGAGAAAATTAAAAGACCAAAATACCCATTAAAAGCTGAATGACCATTTTGCCCTTCAATCAAATATTACTCCTATAATGTTACTGTGTACTTAAAGTAATTACACATTTATTTGTTTCTTTCATCTTCCATGTTAATAGCCTTTCTATAGCTTCTTACATTCTTTACTGGATTATAAATTCTCTTACTTATTACTGATTGTTTGGATCTTTCATCTTCTACTGAAGTAATAATAATTGTCTTGCACAACTTTTCACATTCTTTAAAGTATTCTATAAAAGTGCAAAATAAGGTGTCTAAAAAATTTATATATAATACAATAAAATAAATTAAATGCATCAAAGAAAGATGACTTTCTCTTCAAAAATAATATTTTTAGTGGTTTTTTTCTTTACCAAACAACTCGTATTCTATCAAAAACTTTCTAATAGAGAATAAGAAGCTGAAGAATGTAGATTAACAAGAGGATTATTTGTAGTTTCCTCTTCTGACTTCTCATTGTTTTAAGTTAGTGTCACTTTATCGTTTTTATATAAAAGAATTTTAAATTCTTCTCCAAGTCACTATGCCTTCAAGATCTATTTCTACGTGGTTATACAGTGCTGGTCGTTTTATATTTTATTTTAATTTTTCTTTGTTACTTTCAACGAGTATTCATGAAACTGTACAAGTATTGTTTTCCTGAAATATATCATCATCCATGTTAGAACTGGTAACTACGATAGATGAATGGTGATATTCAAATTAAAGTTTACTGTGCAAGTATCTTCTTATTTATATAGACTCATATATGTTAGAACTAGTAACTACAACAGATAAATAGTGATATTTAAAGTTTGAAGTCTATTCTAACTTGAAGTCATATTGCTTCGACAATATTTACTTACAAATTGTATTTTTCTTTTTGTTAGTTCTTGGAAGAGTTTTAAAATAAAAATGATATTAGTGCAAAAAAGCATGTAAAAAGTCACAAGCATGTTAAGCTGTACTGAATATCTTTAAATTATCATCTTTTACTCAAATAGGCTAATTATTCATCAAATTGAGCTTGTAATTTTTCCGTTTTATAATTTTTATTACTCATTATATACATACTTTAATATATTATTTTAAACAAATTTGTTCTTATTTATATTAGACACAGCACGTGTACAGAAACTTAGATAGATAAGATATAAATAGATATAGATTTGACAATTAACTGCACACAAGTCACTATCTTTTTATATCAACCACGTGATTCTAACAATTCGATGAATATTTCGTTCAATAATATATAAGTGGACAAAGTTAAAACTTCAATTTTTTATTTTTTTTGGAATAATTAGATTAGGTAGTGAGATAAAATAGAATGAACAACAGTTAAATTTTGAAGTGGTTTACCGAGACAAAAAGCACAACAGTAACACTATTAAGGAGAACTATTCATACTTTTCAGATATTTACGTATATATCCTATGTAATTTCAATTGTATATATAAATCTCTCTACTTTCATTATTGTCCGAAAAATTATATCATCATATGATAAAATTTGCACGTGACACCTTATTTGGTCGTCCCCATTTAACCTATACACATTGCCTCCTCTTCTTCTCCTGCGACCTATGCGCTCCTTTCTTCCTCCTCTTCTTTTTCCTCTTTTTCTTTTCTCTCTCAAACATGTTATAGTTTCTCGACATTCGACAAAGCGACAAATCAAGAAGAAAGAAAAACTCGCCACTGCCTCTCAAACACAGAGGCCAGACCCATGTGTATGGGTGAGGGGTCACCGGACCCGTAAACTTCGGCCGAAATCCTGTATATATATACGTATATACCTTGAAAATGATTAATTTAAAGCAGTTGGCACCTTGAACACAAAGCATTTAGGGGGCATTGGTTGAGCAGAATAATGTGCCCCCGCCGCGTAAAAATTCTGGATCCGCCTCTGCTCTAACATTAATACATCCCAACATAAAGTACGTAAATAATAAAATAAGAGTTTATTGTCAAAACTCGAAAAAGCATCAACTGAAGTTTGGGACTGCACGGCCAAACTTCAGACATTACCAGATTAATTTTTGTCTGAAGTTTGCAACTATCATGCCAGAAAAAATTATCTGAAGTTCAAATATAACAAGCTGATTTTATCTGAAGTTTGCACTACAAACTAAAGAACTTCAGACTAATTTGTCTGAAGTTTGTACTATAAACTAAAGAACTTCAGACTAATTCATCTGAAGTTTGCACTACAAAATAAAGTTTTTTTGATTGCTTTTGCAAGTGAGGCAAAACTTCAGACAAAAATATCTGAAGTTTTACTTTGATAAGGTCACACTTCAGGCAAAAAATATTACTTCAGGCTCCATATGTCTGAAGTTACCCGAAAAGTAATTACGCTTGCATTTTTTTTATAAAGTAGATATAAGTTAAATAGTGACCGAAAAGCTGAGTATACATGCAAATATCCCATAATATGCGATTAAAATATTACATACTTTTATAATATATTTTTTTGTCACAATACTAATTGATAGGAAAGTCATTTTCGAAAGAAGATAAGATGTGCTAAGTAGGATACTTATTACAATGACGTCCGTGTAATTCTTTCTTCCTGTTTTTAAATAGACGAAACAAAAACAAAAAATAAAATTGAAGTGGGCACGTGGCAAGAAACTGAAAGATGAAGAATTCAAAGAAATGCATGCACACAAAACCCTCACCACCTTTATTTGTGTCTTTGTCTTACTCATATTATTTTCGTGACTCTCTTTATCTTTTTAACTTTCTTTGTGTTTTTTTTCCTCCTAAACAAAAATCAAAATGATTAGTGTACTACTTTTCATGCACATCTAATCACTGCCTCCAATTTCTCAGCTGCAACTTTAATTCCACATTCTGATTATTTTCTCTACAACCGAAAAACAAAATATCAAAGAACAAGTTTAAAGAAGAAGAAGAAGAATAAGAAGGCGGTGGCCGGTGGTGGGTTCGGTGTATAGAGGATCTGAAATTGGTTATATTCTGTTAACTGCTGGAATTAATAAAGCAATTTTCATATGCACTTCATTTGTTTGATTTAATGTCTATTTGAATTGCTATTGTACTCTTCAAGTTTGTAGTATTGTCATATATAATGGTTATGTAATATAAGGAAACAGTGTAATCTGTGTTTTTTGATACTCGTGGTGTGGGGTTAGTTTGCACGCACCTGTACTGATTCCACAAATAACCTGTACTGATTCCTCATGTATTTGCTGCCTGCCACCAGCACACATACGGATAACAATGAGAAGAAATCACTTAGTGTTTTTGACTCTGTTTAGATTTGAACATGAAATCTCATGGTTCTCAACCTATTTCGTTGACTATTAGGCCACACCCTTGGGATGTAACGGAATCTGTGTTGCTTGATTTATCCCCAGTAATTTGGGTTTCAGTCTATATAAGATGCTGAAGAGAGAGCTGCAAAAATAAAAGATGTTTCTTTTATGGTAAAGTAGCAATTCCATTCTAAAGTTTAGCTAAATCGTGAAAAGGGTTTGAGTTAAACTCACTTCTTTTAGGTGTTGTGGTGAGGATTTGGGTGGAGAAAATAAAATTGGTACTTATCATTTTTCTTTTGTGATTTTTTCCTTGAAAGGAGAATTAGTTCGTATTGGAATGAAATAGGTCCAAATAGAGCGGAGCAGGTATATAATTCATATAGCCAACTCCAATTACTTTGGGATTGCGGTGTAGCTTATTGATTGATATTCTTTTGTGATTTAAGAATTTTATTATCTTTTACCTTTTCCAATTGTGATTGCTTTGTCTAGAATTTATTTTCTTTCGCCTTTTTCAGTTGTGATTGCTTTGTCTCATATTAACAGTCTCCACTAATGGCCGACAAAATAGAAATCTGAGCTAAAAGAACACCTGCTGTGAGATATGAGATATCCCAACTAAAGCTTGATTGTCATTTCTTTAGATGTTGGAGAATATTTGAATTGGTAGTTGTAGAATCTCTAGCGGATGATAGTAGGCAGTGATGCGTATGATAATCTGAATGTGCGCTGAGTTCCCTTTTTCTTTATGCAGTATATATTGGAGACACATACATATTGGTAGTAGCACGGGCAGTGGCAGATGATTATTAGATAATGATGAGCATGATATCCTGGAAGTTGCATTCATGGATACGCCTGAAAATAAGAAGCTCAATGAGATAGTTGACATAGTAAAATCATGGATCCCGAGAAGGACAGAGCAGGTGAGTGTGTCCAGGGATTTCTGGATGCCCGACCAGAGCTGTAGGGTATGCTACGAGTGCGACTCTCAGTTTACTGTATTTAACCGCAGGCATCATTGCCGTCTCTGTGGCCGAGTTTTCTATGCCAAATGTGCATCAAACTCTGTTCCTGTCCCAAATGAGGAGCCCAAGGCTGGCCGGGAAGATGGAGACAGGATAAGGGTTTGTAACTTCTGTTTTAAGCAGTGGCAGCAGGGGTTAGCCACAGTTGATAGTAGGATGAACCTTTCTAGTCCAGGCCTCAGCCCATCTCCTTCTACCACAAGTTTAGCCAGCAACCAGTCGGGCTGTACTTGTAACAGTGGTAGCAGTGGTAGTTCAACTGTTTACCCTACCGGGCCATATCAGCATGTAACATGCAGCTCATGTCAAAGCGCTTCTCAATCAGCTCAGATGGGTCCTGCAGCTCTCAAGCAAGACCAAGAAACAGCTCTGGGGAATCCAGATTTTGGTCATTTTGTCTCTTGCTACAGGTATCTATTATTAGTGTCATATGTACAGACAAAAAACATGTATAAACAGGATTTCATTTCCTTTACGCCCCTCTTGCTAGTTTGCTGACACATAAAAATTGCATAATCGCTGCAATCTTTCCCCTCCCGAGACCCCCCACCCTCCCCAGATCCCACTTGTGGGACTAAACTGGTTTTGTTGTTGTTGTAATTGCTGCAATCTTATTTAATATATGATCAAAAGCCTAATTTGCATGTTGCTAGATCTACATATGAACAGCAAGCTTTTAGCTGATCTTTCTATGTGATCCTGGATTAAGAAACCATCTATATTACAGTGCTTCAATTAATAGAAGATACTTTTTCAAGGTTCTTTAACAATTTTTAGTTTTTTGATTTATGGCTCTTCTATTAGTGCTTTGATTTATTGTCTGTCCATTTGTGAGTTGTAAAGCCTCACTGCTTTAGAATAACTTTCAGTATTTAGTTGCTGATTGTTGCTATGTAAAGAATTTCTGGGATAATAGTTGATTGGTAAACTTGATCAAAGGTATTCTCTAGCTAAGCAAATTTAAACCCCAGTTGGTAAATCCAACAGGTCTTGATCTGGTAAACCTAACAAAGAATAAGAAACTTAATGTCGCCCCATTGTTGCTATATTTAGAGCTGGATATGAGCTGAATCACACCAGCTTTGAAGGTTTGAACTTGGTTTAGTATATATAAAAGGCTCGAATCGAGCTTAACCTTGTTTGGATTAAGTTTTTACGAGCTCAATCTCGATCTCCGCTCGGTTCTTTTGTATAACAAACTAAGCTCGAACTCGTTCATATAATTAGTTGGGATCAAGTCATTTAGACAAATTAGAAATAGGATTTTATTTATGCCATGTCAGCACCAGATCATAGGTGTGACATCAGATGACTGAAGATTTTAAAACGATGGGATAGACCTATATGACTTGGACGAAGCATGTCTGGAAAGACGTACAGTTTTTTAAAATTTATGTGGACTTAGCAAAGAACAAAATATATTGGAAGCAAAATATCCTTAAAGGCAACACCAACTACTTGAAATTTAGGTTAGTCATTGTAAGCACACTTGCATAGTCAAGTGTTTGAAAGAGTTTTTAAAGCTTGAATGCAGATTCTATGAAAATGTAAGGATATGTCTAAGATTTAGAGGATCCCTAGTTTTAGATAATCTTAGGACGCATTGTGGAGTAGTGCAATGAATGTGTCCAATTGAAGCGCATCAGATATTAAGGATGTATATAGCTGACCGCAACTAGTTTGAGATTGAAGGTTAAATGTTGTTGTTGTTGTCGTCATTCGATTTATGCCGTATAGGCAAATAACTCAGTTAAAAAACTATATTCGAGAGCTAAAGGAGAAAATCTGTGTGTGCCCCCGGTGGTGGGGATGGTGCTAAGGTTTACCTGCTGCTGATTTCACCGGAGAAAATGATGAGGAATGGAATTTCTAGAAAAAGAGAACTAGAGAAAGCAAAGTTAGCCAGATAAGGAAGGGAGAATCTGATAGCCATATGGCCTAGGTTAGTAGGAGCTGTGGCCTGTGGAGGTCACTGGTGATGTTGAAGGCGGTTAATTGAAATAATGATGATGAAATGGAGGAGAGAAAAGAGCCCCGGTGGTCGCGGTTTGGAGTTCGAAAGACCAGAAGGGTTGACAAATTGGAAACACTAAAATGGAAAGTATCCTGAGTTTTCACGAGTATTAAATGGGTTGAGCTTTTGCAAGTTTGTTCTGTTTGATAAACTTTAACATGGATCCTTTTTTGCCTTGATATACATGTGTTGAGAGGGTGTGACATGGGTATAGGTTCTTAATGCAGGTTGTTCAAAATACACTAAAATTAGCCAAAAACTGAAACTGTACTGAACACTTGTGAGTGACCCATATCGGATATGGTTATGTACCTTAGTCCGTATACCAAAGACCCATAACGGCATATATGGATCGTGACCAAGGTTTTTTTTTCCTTGCGGCTCTGCCTTGTCTACAAGTTTAAGGATTTTTGGGAGGGGAGAGCTATATTTTATGAGGAGCACCCTCTGAGTTGCAGGTTTGATTATCTTGTATGGACCAAGCATGTATAGTATTATCATGACAGATAGATGAGACACTTGAAACCAGACCTTTACTTTACCTGCTCTTATGTATAATTTCATGTATTATTTCTAGGCAAATATCATCTATTCAGTGTATGTTTCAATTAGCTATCTTACTTAGCATTGCTATGGCAGGAGTGATGATGAGGATGATAATTATGGTGTTTGTGGATCACATTCGGAGCCAAGGCACTTTACTCCACCAGATATCTATTATGGTGCTTTCAACTACAAGGAGATGAATAATATTTGTGGACCAAGCAACAACCAACCTGCTGAAATTGAATCAAATAGTGTAAATTCTTCATTATTGGCAGAGAAAAGTGAACGGCATAACTCAGAAGGGATGAAAGAGCTTGGGAATGAAGCAGATACTTGTATCAATGGTATCGAGCATGAAGGTCCTCCTCCTTATGATGTGAATGATACAGATAATGCACCTGTTGACTTTGAGAATAGTTATTTACTCTGGTTGCCACCAGAGCCAGAAACAGAGGAGGATGACAGAGAATCTCTTTTATTTGACGAGGATGATGATGGTGGTGAAGAAGCCCCAGGGGAGTGGGGTTACATGGATTCATCGTGCAACTTAGCTGGTGGAGAGTACCATAGTAGGTATAGGTCAACCGAAGAGCATAGAAATGCCATGAAAAATGTAGTTGATGGACATTTTAAAGCTTTGATTGTGCAGCTTTTGCAAGTTGAAAACATTCTTCCAGCTGAGGAGGATAATAAAGAGAGTTGGTCGGAGATAATCACATCTTTATCCTGGGAAGCTGCTACACTCCTAAAGCCTGACATGAGTCAAAATGGAGGAATGGATCCTTGTGGATATGTGAAGATTAAATGCATTGCCTGTGGACATCGTAGAGAAAGGTTTTTCTACATCAGATTATATGGCTTTTCTATTATGACCTAAACTAAACTTTCTCATATACCTTCTTATTATGACCTAAACTAAACTTTCTCATATACCTTCTTTTCATCTTCTATGTATAAGAATTACAAATAAACCTAACTTTCGACACCTAAACAAAATGTTCCTGTTGTGTATCGTTGCAGCTCAATTGTTGTTCCCCCCAGCATTCAAATTTGATACTTGCTTATTTTAGTTATTGACTTCAGTTTGTCTTTGATTAGACTCCTATTCTGTGCTGCGATTACTTCTGATTGTCAACTGAGAAAGCACGGGGGAAAATATTATTGATTAATATTCTATGTTACAATAAACCCTATTTATATCTGTACATAATCCATAACCTACTCCTATTACATAAGGGACTAGGACTAATTACATACATTCACATAACTATTCTAACACTCCCCCTCAAGCTGGTGCATATAAATCATATGTACCGAGCTTGTTACATATGTAGTTAATACGAGGACCAGTTGGGGACTTGGTGAAAATATCTGCAAGTTGATCATTCGACTTCACAAACTTTGTAGCAATATCTCCCGAGAGTATCTTTTCTCTAACAAAGTGACAGTCAATCTCAATGTGTTTAATTCTTTCATGGAACACTGGATTTGACGCAATATAAAGAGCAGCTTTATTATCACACACAAGTCCCATCTGACTAATCTCACCAAATTTCAACTCCTTGAGCAACTGTTTGATCCAAATTAGCTCACATGTCGCCATAGCCATTGCTCGATATTCTGCTTCTGCACTAGACCGAGCAACCACATTCTGTTTTTTGTTCTTCCAAGACACCAAATTTCCTCCTACTAAGACACAATATCCAGACGTAGAACGTCTATCAAAGGTGATCCTGCCCAATCAGCATCTGAGTATCCAATGATCTGCTCATGGCCTCGATTCTCAAACAATAAGCCTTTTCCCGAAGCTGATTTTATATACCGAAGAATGCGGACAACTGCATCCCAATGACTATCACAAGGAGAATCCATAAACTGATTCACAACACTCACATGAAAGGTAATTCAGGTCTAGTCACTGTGAGGTAATTTAATTTACCAACCAACCGCTTATATCTTGCAGGATCGCGAAATTTAGAATTCAGATCCATCAGAGTGTCAACAGGTCTACAACCTGTCATTCATGTCTTCTCAAGAATATCTAAGGCATACTTCCGTTGTGAGATCACAATACCTGAGCTAGACCGAGCGACCTCAATACCCAGAAAATACTTTAATCTGCCCAGATCCTTAGTCGACAAGAGTGGGTTGCTCTAGTGGTGAGCACGCTCCACTTCCAACCAAGAGGTTGTGAGTTCGAGTCACCCTAAGAGCAAGGTGGGGAGTTCTTGGAGGGAAGGAGCCGAGGGTTTATCGGAAACAGTTTCTCTACCCTAGGGTAGGGGTAAGGTCTGCGTACACACTACCCTCCCCAGACCTCACTAGTGGGATTATATTGGGTTGTTGTTGTTGTTGTTGTTGTTGCCCAGATCCTTAGTCTGAAAGTGCTGAAAGAGATGTTGCTTCAATTTACTAATACCATCCTGATCATTGCCGGTAATAACAATATCGTCAACATAAACGACCAGATTTCGATAAAATACAGAGTGATCAGCTTCACTACGAGTCATGCCAAACTCCTGAATAACTGTGCTGAACTTACCAAACCAGGCTCGAGGAGACTGCTTTAGACCATAGAGGGACCGACGCAACCGACATACAAGGCCACTAGACTCCCCCTGAGCAACAAAACTAGGTGGTTGCTCTATATAAACCTCGTTCTCAAGGTCAGCGTGAAGAAAAACATTGTTAATGTCCAACTGATAGAGAGGCCAATGGCGAACAACAGCCATGGATAGGAAAAGGCGGACTGATGCTATTTTAGCCACGGGAGAGAAAGTATCACTGTAATCGAGTCCAAATATCTGAGTATACCCTTTGGCAACAAGACGGGCCTTAAGTCGATCAACCTGGCCATCTGGACCAACTTTGACTGCATACAGCCAACGACAACCAACAATCGATTTACCCCAAGGAAGAGGAACAAGCTCCCAAGTACCACCCGTATGTAAAACAGACATCTCGTCAATCATAGCCTGTCGCCAACCGGGATGAGACAGTGCTTCACCTGTAGACTTAGGGATGGAAACAGAGGACAAAGATGACACAAATGCACAATGGGATGATGACAGACGATGGTAACTTAAACCGACATAATGGGGATTAGGATTAAGTGTGGACCGTATACCTTTTCGTAGTGCAATTAGTTGATTAAGAGAAGACAAGTCCGCAGTATTAGCAAGGTCAGGTGCAGGACGTGAATCAGCTGGGTCTGATGCTGGGTGCGGACGACGATGATAAGTCAGGAGTGGTGGAGCTGTAGAAGGTTGAACTGGACTAGGTGGTGGCGCTGGAGCTATAGTTGGTGGAACTGGACTCAGTGGTGGCACTGGACTCGGTGGTGGCACTGGAGCTATAGGTGGTGGAGCTGCAACTGGAGCTATGACTGGTAGCACCTCAGAAATATCTAAGTGATTAACTGGACCTGTGAAGTATGATTGGGTTCCAAAGAAGGTAATATCAGCAGACATAAGAAACCGCTGGAGGTCAAGAGAATAACATCGATATCCCTTTTGCGTTCTCGAGTAACCCGGAAATATGCACTTAAGAGCACGAGGAGCTAACTTATCTTTTCCTGGAGTAAGGTCATGAACAAAACACGTACTCCCAAAGACACGGAGTGGAAGAGAGAACAAAGGTAAGTGGGGAAACAGGACAGAGAATGGAACTTGATTCTGGATAGCTGAAGATGGCATACGATTAATAAGATAGCAAGATGTAAGAACTGCATCCCCCAAAAACGCAGCGGAACATGAGATTGTATGAGTAGGGTACGAGAATAAGATTTCTATTCTTTCTTTCAGCTACCCCATTTTGTTGGGATGTGTACGGACAAGATGTTTGATGAATAATCCCATGGGAGTTCATAAACTGCTGAAATGGGGAAGACAAATACTCTAGGGCATTATCACTACGAAATGTGCGGATAGAAACCCCAAATTGATTTTGAATTTCAGCGTGGAAGGTCTGGAAAATAGAAAACAACTCAGATTGATTTTTCATAAAAAATATCCAAGTGCACCTGGAATAATCATCAATGAAACTGACAAAGTAGCGGAATTCCAAGGTAGAACTGACCCGACTAGGACCCCAAACATCTGATTGGACTAAAGTAAAAGATGACTCTGCTCGATTATCAAGACGCCGCGGGAAATGGGAGCGGGTATGCTTACCGAGCTGACATGACTCACACTCTAGAGTGGACAAGTGAGATAAGCTAGGTACCATTTTCTGAAGTTTTGAAAGGATAAGGTAATAAAGTCCATCTGATTCACGTCCGGTACCAATGATCCGCCCTGTACTGCGTTCCTGTATAAAAACAAGGTCATCAAGAAATAAAACAACAGATTTAAGTGATTTGGCTAAACGACTAACGGCTATGAGATTAAAAGGACTACCGGGAACATAAAGAACTGAGTCTAAAGGTAAGGAAGGAAGTGGACTTGCTTGACCTATTGCAGTTTCCATGGTTTGAGACCCATTGGTCATTGTGACTGTTGGAAGATATTGAGAATATGAAATACTAGTGAAAAGAGATTTGTTACCAGAAATATGATCAGATGCACCTGAATCAATGACTCAAGACTCAGAAGTTGAAGATTGGGAGGCACAAGTCACGCTACTATCTGTTGGAACAACGGAGGCTAATCCTGAAGATGTCTGTTTACGTGCTTTGTACTGAAGGAACTCAATATAATTCGGTAAAGAAACCATCTGGATTGGATTCAATGAATTGGATCCAACGGATTGTGAGGTAAAAACTTCTGATACGAACGCCATTATAATATTGGGCCGAAAAAGCACAAATTTTCTGGAAATCACTGTTCACGCCGGAAAAATATCAAAGTGCTAGGAATAAAAAGAAAACAGTATGGGCCTGGTCGGAATTACTAGAAGATTAGACTGTTCTGAAGAAATTTTCGAAAAAGATGGCCGGAACATTGTTCACGCGCCGACTCGTGGGTCTGACGTGCCGCCGGCGTCAGAAGCTCTGGAGGCGCGTGAGAGCGCGTGGACGGGGTTCTGCCGGGGTGGTTTTCTGGGGTTTGGTCGCCTGAGAAATCCGCACCTGCTGGTGGTGTTAATTTTCGTAAAAAACCCACCGGAGAAGGGATTTAGTAAAAAACCAGCCTGAAAGTCACCGGAAAAAGGCACTGTGACTGTCCCGGACTCGCTGGTAACTGCACAACGGGGATTTCTCACTAGTTGCTCTAATACCATGTGAGAAGCACGGGAAAAAATATTATTGATTAATATTTTATGTTGCAATAAGCCCTATTTATATGTGTACATAACACATAACCTACTCCTATTACATAAGGGACTAGGACTAATTACATACATTCACATAACTATTCTAACATCAACCAAATGACTGCAGGCTCCATGATGCAGGAATCAGATTTTCGAGTTGCTTGTTTTTTTGCTTGCACAGATTCTATGTGATGTGTTTAAATTGGTGCTAAATGTTAATTTTTCCAGCAGGAGCAATCCTATTGAATGATTCTTTCACTTGGTTTCTGGCATCATTGTGCTTTATTTTTCCATTAAATTATTGCTCATACTATGAAAGTTTTCTGAAGTTTATTTTCCTTCTGCTGATAAAATTCTCCTTTATGCTATTTATTAGTATGGTGGTTAAAGGCATTGTTTGTAAGAAAAATGTGGCGCACCGGCGAATGACCTCAAAAATAGATAAGCCTAGACTCCTAATTCTTGGAGGAGCACTGGAATATCAACGGGTGGCTAACCATTTGTCAAGTTTTGACACTTTATTGCAGCAGGTTTTCACTCAATCCAATTCTTTATTGATAATTTTTAGTTACTTGATAGGACAAGGAAATGCGATTCTGCCCCCAGACTGCAGGATCTTTTTCATGTTCAGCACCTGGTTGTCGTTTTATCTCTTAGCTATACCTCCTTATCACTCTTTGTCCTTCTCTAGACATTTTTCAAGTTCGTATATAGATTAGGTTTTTGTGCAAAATGCACCATCTCTCTTGTTCTTTTTCCTTGCACATCAACTCAAACTAATAGTTCTATCTACTTAATAAAACTGTAGAAGCCTTTGCCTCATAGAAAAGGTTTGAATTGGTTTTATAACATATACTGACCATGAAAACAAAATTAACGACTGAAATACATGGATAAAATAATGGCTGGTCCATGATATGGAATTGTTTCCTTTAAGATTCTGAAGTGAACTATTTAAAAGAAGCTGGGGCAATCTAATATGTACAATATCATTGCTATTGCTTTGGAGAGATTTTTGAGTTTCTAGGATCCATTTCCTGTACATTTATTTTTGATTGTTCAAGGAAGTATAATGATTTCAGCAACACGTAAGTGCTGTCAAAATTTACCATTTCCTGTACATTTATTTGCTGGGTAGTACTTTGAATTTGGGAAATTTTTAGATTTGGTTAGTCATTTTCTTTGTTGGGCTGGAAGGAGGAAGAGTTTCTTGAGGGGGGAGAAAGAGTGGAAAGGTAAGAGGTATTTTCCCTTGTTTGATTAGCAAGTAAAAGATAAATGAAGGTAAAAGTGGAGGGTTATACTTCCTTTCTTCATCAATCTTTTGATCCTTCCAGAATCGGACAAAAAGGAAGAAGCAAATGTATACTAGTTCCTTTCCAGCTAGTACTGAAAAACCGAAAGGGACTATAAGATACATCCCTTGATGGAAGAAACTCACAAAGTCTCCCCCTCATTTTCGAGTTAAACGGAGTATTAGACCTAAATTTGTATCTTCTAGGCCAATGCGTATTGTCAATCAGTTTATTCTATTTTTGACAAGAAGTTGCAATTGTATCTGTTGTAACATAGAAAACTATGGTCTGTGCTGATGGAAGATCTTGGACTGACTGCAGACTGGGGAGGTAATAAGTATGGGGAAGTTGGGGAATGAGAAGGACGAGGAAACGAGAGGATGTAACAGGGGAAGCTGGTTAGTGAGTCTATGATGGTTGAGGGGGTAGGCTCAAGGAGGTCTCTTCTATGTGCAAGTGTTTCAGTATTGTACTTCACGATTTTCTATAAATTCTGTTATATTCAAGTTCTGTTTGATTCTGTATCAGTTTATTCTAGTTTTGTTTTCCTTTTTATCAAAATAGTAGACTGGTTCTTGTGATGACTTTTACAATGTACTTTCTTAGTATTCACTGGATAATACAATAGATGCCAACAACAACAACAACATACCCAGTAGAGACCATAGGGAGAAAATATTTTTTCAAGGGAGTAACTGAAATGATAATTAGGGGCTACGCCGCTACGGTGCCCTTTACGCTCATTGGAGGTGTTTCTTTGGTTTCTCGTAAGCTGGAATACTCTAACTTCTTGTTATCCATGGTATTGAGAAAGGCATATTAGGGAGGCCCAATTGCATTATTTGGTTCATCACTTTTACTTGGATTCACATTGTTTGGTTCATAACTTTTACTTGGATCATTCTTTCTTCTAGGAAATGGACCATCTAAAGATGGCTGTTGCAAAGATTGATGCTCATCATCCAAGCATTCTGTTAGTAGAGAAGTCAGTATCTCGATTTGCGCAGGAATACCTGCTTGCAAAAGACATATCTCTGGTTCTCAATGTGAAGCGGTCACTTTTAGAGCGTATTGCCCGTTGTACAGGTGCACAAGTAGTCCCTTCAATTGATAATCTTACAACGCCAAAGTTAGGGTACTGTGATTCGTTCCATGTCGATAAGTTCGTAGAAGAGCATGGTAGTGCTGGGCAAGCTGGAAAAAAATTGACAAAGACCTTGATGTTTTTCGAGGGATGCCCAAAGCCATTTGGTTGTACTGTAAGTCACATGTTTAATGGCTTGTTCAGTTGTATGATAGCTGGAGCATGAAATAAATCTGAATTGTGTGGCATACTACATTCTACAAGTTTAGTTTACACCCAATTTCTTTATGGTCGACATGGTTATATTTCTTCTTTGTAGCTTTAACAACTAATAACCAAAACTATTCTTAGTTGAAAATTCTGATAAAGAAGAAAGAATGATCCTTTGGTATAACATACTCACTGGTACAATATGGTATTAAAGTTGACGTCTCGTCTCAATGTTTAAATAAACTTGATATGAATATGATTTGTTCATCAAGCAGTATGTAAATTATTATGCTCAAAATTATTCAACTTCGGCTTTGGACATGTCCGCTATAGCTTATAGGTACTGTTTATGCATGATCTTAGAAAATGTGAATGTTGCTCCTATGCTGGTGGGAGGTAGCGCAAACTGTCCCGACACTACCAACATTTTAAAAAAAAGGAAATGTTTTACCTAAGTGTCAGAAGTGCGGAAAGCTGATCTCCTCTTTTTGTTGGTGGTGGGTCTCAGATTTTGCTCAAGGGCGCCAACGGGGATGATTTAAAGAAGATAAAACGTGTTATCCAGTATGGAGTTTTTGCTGCTTATCACCTGGCTCTGGAGACATCTTTTCTTGCTGATGAAGGTGCTTCCTTGCCAGAGCTCCCTTTGAAGTCCCCAATTAAAGTTGCATTGCCTGATAAACCATCAACTATTCAAAGATCCATTTCTATGATTCCTGGTTTCTCTCTACCCATAGCCCAGAGATCGCTCGATCACCATTGCCTTGGCATGTCATCTCATTCCTCAACCAACATGTTGTCTGGTATCACATCATCATCCAACAATGCTCCACTGCTTGTTGAACAGTCAAGTTTCCCTGTAGGTTCTAACTCATTAGCTAGTGCTACAACGGCCTCAAATAAGGTAGACCTTTCTGATTGTCTTAATTCCTCACATCATTCAAGGCTTCAGTTTTCAGATCAAGCTGATGAGAGGAATAAAATGGCTCCAAATGACCCTCATGAAGAATCTCCACTGGACAGAGGTGAAGTTGCAGGAAATGATTATATACCGAATTTTCCTAGCAATGCTTTGAGAGATGCTGGTAGCCTTTCTCATGTTGTGGAAAGTTTACGCACTACTCACACTTCAGAATTGGTGCTACCGGAATTTGATAATAGTTACTTTGAGGAATTAGGCTCATCGAAGCAAGAGTTTCCTTCCTCATCTTCCGATCAGCAGAGTATTTTAGTGTCCCATTCAACACGCTGTGTTTGGAAAGGAACTGTTTGTGAGCGCGCTCATATTTCTCGAATAAAATACTATGGACTCTCTGATATGCCTTTGGGCCGTTTTTTACGGGACCAGCTGTTTGCTCAGGTAATATCTCTCTTCCTCTTTTAAAGTTACACTCGATACATTCTTTGCATGCGTGGTTTATTCTGGTACTTTTTTCTGATATATGTTATACATTTACCAGAATTATAGGTGTCCCTCATGTGAAATGCCGCCAGAGGCACATGTTCGTTGCTATACTCATCGGCAAGGCAGCCTCACAATTTCTGTAAAGAACCTACCTGAACGTATCTTGCCAGGAGAACGGGAAGGAAAGATATGGATGTGGCACAGGTGTCTGCGATGTCCTCGGACCAATGGTTTCCCTCCTCCAACCAGGAGGGTATTGATGTCTGATGCTGCTTGGGGATTGTCATTTGGGAAATTTTTGGAACTCAGTTTTTCAAATCATGCAGCAGCGAGCAGGGTCGCAAGTTGTGGTCATCTTCTTCACCGAGAATGTCTCCGGTTCTATGGGTATGCTGTTTCCTATATGGCATTTTTATGCATTAACTTTTCACACTGGGATTATAATGCCTTCACCAGACTTTAATTTTCTTTAATCAACTACTGAATATCATGTAAACTGTAAAGTATCCAGAGACAGAAACCTGAAGCATCAGAAAAATTATCATGAAGTCACCTGGGATGCATTTCCTCAATATGGTTAAAGTTGATATCTGTAATCAAGTACTCTTTTCAATTAAACAGTCTCACATAAAGTAGTGGGAATATTACCTTATACATTGTTAAATTCAGTGCCTAACCCCACTTTATGTGAGAGTTTGTTGACTTGAATTGACTACTATAGCCCTGCTGCTACAGCTACTGATGTCAAACTTCCTTCTACGATGAGGTGTAATCATTTTGTTTACTATTTCTTGGTCTGAGAGGTCCTTAATATTGCATGGGTCCTTAGCTTTTAGTGATTTGCATGAATACTCTGATGATGTAGCTCATCAGCATGCATCAGCTATCCTGACGGCTTTATGTTTGGTTTTACTGAATCATTTTTGGTTGTTTCCCAATGTTTTTGTGACGTAGAATTCACATTGGGGACTTCATGTGTTGTTCTCTGACTGAGCATGTGATGCTATTTCTTCTTGCCCTTGATTGAATTACATCATACTAAGAGAGAACATTACAGCAACACGATGCTCCCAGAAAACTTGGCAACTGGATAAGTTGGACAAAAAATAATAACATCGCGGAAAAGGCCTATATTAGGAAAATCTTACAGGTGTATGATTTTCTTGTCAGTTTTACTACTGTTGCACTTGCAGTTCTTCAATGATGATGTTTCCCTGCTCTGGGTTAATATTCTCAGTTGGTGTTGTGTTGTCTTGTGCACAATTGTGGTTATGGTGCATGTATAATTAACCGGTGTTGCTGGTCCAATATTTTTTATTTTTATTTTTTATCCACTAAGTTTTCTTTTCTTTTTCTTGTTGCCCAAGCAATGGTTTGTTCTGCACTTGATATTTGGTTTTGTTGCCTCAGGTTTGGGACAATGGTAGCTTGTTTTCGATATGCTCCTATTGATGTTTATTCTGTATTTCTCCCACCTCCAAAGCTTGAATTTAGCCATGATAATCACGAGTGGATTCAGAAAGAAGGTGATGAGGTACAGTTGGACTGAATTCTTGCCTCAATTTGTTGCCTCTATGTTTCGTTTTTTTTTTCTTTTTTTTCTTCTGATGTACTTATTTTCTGCAAGAGAAGGTGCACAGAAGGGCGAATGCTTTGTTTGCTGAGGTGTCCAAAGCTCTTCATGCAAAGTTGGAAAAATTTTCTGTTGATAGTAGCTTGAAAGCACCGAATATAAGTGAGCAGATTGCAGAGATGGAAGAAATATTAGAGAAGGAGAAAACTGAGTTTGAGGTGATTCTTTTATTTTCCCCTCCTGTTGTTTAGATACTAATTTGTGTCATCTGCATTGTCTGTGAGGTATAAACAAATTTGTCAGTATGGCTGAGCGAGAAGATAGATATGGTTACCTTTTTGATGTTCAACTGTTTCTAAAGATGACAGCCCAAGTAATTTCTCTCTGTATGGTGTGGATAACACGTCTCAAACCTTTAACTTTTTAGGACTGAGAATTTTGGTGAAGTATGTGTTTAAAATTCAGAGGTGCGTTCTCTCACTCTTAGATATGTGAAAATTAATGCAGCAACGAGTTGGAGAAGAAAGAAATAATCAGGGTTCTCTAATAAGAAGTAGCAGTAGAAAAAGAATATGAGAGGAGCTAACCCTTAGTGTAGCAACTAGAAAAAAGTTTTTCCAGCCCGATTAGAGGAGGAAAAAAGAAAAAGATGTGTCTTCCCTAAGCAAGACGGTTAAAAAACAAGAAAGACTTGTAAGAGTACATAAGACCATATGAGACAGAGGGAAACAAGGTGTATTGATTGAAGAGAGACATCAATCCCAAGATGAAGATGTGTCCCTAGTAAGTACTCAAAGGAGCTTTCCGTACTAACTGAGAGATCGACTTTGGTAACTCCATTATCCATATGCTTAATCCTTTGACTAGGCGGTCAACCTAGAAGTTGGGAGAAAACCTTCCATTATAAATGTGTGATATAGAACCCTCCCTTTGATAGGTTTCCTCACGCTTTGCCTCACATCTCTTCCTCTTGAGCCATTGAGACCATACACCATACAACTCTTAGGGCTAGGTCCTTGACCTTACCCCCTCCGCCGGGGCAATTAAGAACTCCTTCAACTGGTGGACTGTTCCTCAGGGCTGCATTTCAATCTCTGCTGTTAATTCGCTCAGTAGATGTACTGTTTTGGAAGCTTTAGTGTAAAGGGCACCATCACTCGAAATAGAACTCTTTCATCTAATTGAAAGCGTGCCTGATGGTATTTGTCATTAAGGCATCAGACCTCGAGTTTCCTTCCCTTCTGAACAGAAAGGGCAGGTCTTTTATTTCTTCTGTTTACACTTTCCATACGTTGCTTCAAATGACTTTGACTTGTTTCTTACTGGTGTCCACGTTGTTCTAGGGATTATTATGCAAGGCACTTAGTGGGGAAGTCAAAGTTGGTCAGCCTGCAGTTGACATCCTTGAGATAAATCGACTGAGAAGGCAGTTGGTTTTTCATGCTTATCTATGGGACAGACGCTTGATACATCTTTCCAGTTCTCATGGTAAAAATTCCCAAACTCAGGGCAGTTTGACACCACAACTGAAGGAGAAGTGCTTCAGCTCTAGCGAGGAACTTTCTGAAAGGAATGCAATTCCGAGACCTGGCAAAAGCTTAGGTAGCTATGATTCAGTTCTTCAGAATGGGAAGACTGAAATAACATCAAATGAAGGAAGGCACAATCAGATTCCTGATGGGGTTCATGAACGATTGAATATTGATGAGAACTTAACCCATGGGAAAGACACTGAGGCTACAGGAGATGGAAATGTACTGGAACCTGGAAAAAATGTCACACGTGTACTTTCAGTTGGAAAGTTCCCTTCTGTGGAAAGTTTATCTGACACTCTTGATGCTGCATGGACTGGTGAAGGCCACCTGGCTATTAAGGAGCATAACAGTGCATTTCCAGATTCTTTGCTTGTAGATTCTTCTGCTTTGACTGGAGTTACAGCAAACTCAGATGTCGAAAGGTCTATGTGTGGCAAAAGTGGGGCTGTAACACCTCATTTATCTGCAAAGTCTGACAATGCGGACTACTTGACCTGGTCAACGGCACATTTTTCACATTTCTATCGATACTTCAACAAGAATATCACATCAAATCCACAATTTATTGGTAAATTGGGCGAGCATAATCCTGTTTATATCTCGTCGTTTAGCGAATTGCTACATCAAGGTGGTGCCAGGCTGCTGATGGCTGTTGGTGTTAGTGACATTGTTGTTCCAGTTTATGATGATGAGCCAACAAGTATTATCTCATATGCACTTGTGTCACCAGATTACCACAATCAAATGTCAGATGAATCTCAAAATCTGAAAGAAAATCACAAATCTTCAGCTTCTTTGCCGTTTCTGGATTCATTAAATTTACTTTCACACTCGTCTGTGGATGAAGTAGTTTCGAACTCTCCAAGAAGTTTCGGATTTACAGATGAAAGCATGTCATCGAGTTTTAGTTCTCGCAACTCAAACATGGATCCACCTGCATATATTAATGCTTTGCATGCCCGAATATCTTTCTCAGATGATGGACCTCTGGGAAAGGTCAAGTACACAGTCACCTGTTATTATGCAAAGCATTTTGAGACCTTAAGAAAGTCTTGTTGCCCCTATGAATTAGACTTCATACGGTCCCTTAGCCGATGTAAAAAATGGGGTGCACAGGGTGGCAAGAGCAATGTTTTCTTTGCCAAAACCTTGGACGACCGATTTATCATCAAGCAGGTCACAAAGACCGAGTTGGAGTCATTTATCAAGTTTGCACCAGCTTACTTTAAGTATTTATCTGAATCAATAGCTAGTGGGAGCCCAACTTGCTTGGCAAAGATTTTGGGGATCTACCAGGTATCATTTTCTGTATATCATTTCTATTTAACCGAAGTCACTGCTATAGTCGGTGTTTCAGCTTTCTGATATCTGTGTGCTGTGGAGCAACTTTTATTTCGATGAATCAGTCTAGGTTTGTAACTAAGGTTGTATCTGTGGGTCACTATATCTCCATTTGACCTCCCTGAAGCAAACATTTATTGTCAAAATATTTGAAGAATTTGTAAAATTATCTTTGTTAAGCCTCCCATTTTAAATTTATGTGGACCTAATTTCTTGATAGAGCTAACTTCTCCAACATAGTCAGTCTTGTGCTTTAGAGGTGCTCCTTGCTGTACCGTAAAAGAAATTAAAAGGTTCCCATAAAGGTCATTTAAATTGGTTCACCGGGACAGATCTAACTTCTGTACTTTGGTCTTCCCTTAAAAGATTCTCTGAAATTTATTTTCTTCTCCAATCTTTAACAGCATTTCGGTAGTTATACGTGTTCATTTTTCCCCCTTAATACTTTTTCCCATGATGCTCACTTCGTTTTTCAATTATTATTTTTAGGTTGCATCAAAGCATCTCAAAGGGGGGAAAGAATCAAGAATGGATGTGCTTGTTATGGAAAATCTTCTTTTTAAGCGCAACATCACTAAACTGTATGACCTCAAAGGGTCTTCTCGATCACGCTATAATCCAGATTCAAGTGGAAGTAACAAAGTTTTACTTGATCAGAACTTAATTGAAGCAATGCCAACTTCTCCGATTTTTGTGGGAACGAAGGCTAAGCGGCTGCTGCAGAGAGCTGTGTGGAATGATACTTCATTTCTAGCGGTAAGCTTTGAAACAGAATCCTATCATGACTAGTTACTTTGTTGCATTGTGTTCTATACATCGTTCTGCATTTCTTAATTCAGTCTGGTGTTACTAGTTTATCATTTCTACTCCAGTAAAGATCAAATAAGATGATTGCTGGGACGCCTCCCTGTTCTCTCTCTTCACCATACCCCTTATCTTTGCATTGCTTTCTTATTGTTTCTCCCTTCTTTTGCAAGATGCACTTGGCTTTGTCGCTGCAGTAGTTCTCTTATTTATTTTAGTACGTTCTCCAAGCGTTTCTTTGTTAGTCAATGCCAGCCAGCATCAAGTATATGTTGAAGTCTCCAAAGTGCGACTTCATGCTCTTCAAACACAATTATTAAAATGCAGAGCGTTTTCCAGTCCCTGGTCTGCTATTTTGATACAGTTACCATTTTGCAGTCAATAGATGTGATGGATTACTCATTACTAGTCGGAGTGGATGAGGAAAAGCATGAACTGGTGCTCGGTATTATTGATTTCATGAGACAGTATACATGGGACAAACATCTTGAGACGTGGGTAAAGGCTTCAGGCATTTTAGGTGGGCCAAAGAATTCATCCCCAACAGTGATTTCTCCAAAGCAATACAAAACGAGATTCAGGAAAGCAATGTCGACATACTTTCTGATGGTGCCAGATCAATGGTCTTCATCAACAGGCATTTCTAGTGAATCCCAAGCCAATCTATGCGAAGTGTCAAGCGGGCCTACATGAAGTGATCCTTAAATATCAGTTCAGAAAATTTGCAAGATATTTGCCCCGACCGGTCATGGTATAATTCTACTCAACCTTTCTTATGCATGAGTTTTGTATATTTTGTGAAGGAACATGTTGGATAATTGCTTCATAGTAGTTTTTTTTTTTGTTTGTTCAAAGCAGTACTACAGGAAGTTACTTCCACACCAAGAATCTCTATTTTTTGGCAGTTCTGCAACTGTAGTCTAAGCTCTTGTGCAGACAATAGTGTTTCTTCTTTTTCTTTCTCCCTATGATTTGAGATGAAGAAAGGGTCTCCAGTGGATTGTCCGAGGAACATATCGCACCGCACCCCGTCCCCCAGGTTGGTTTTCTAGTTTTCAGGAACTTGATACGTCCATTTTGATGCTCAATGGAAGTGCTTGGTATATTCATGTGCTTCAATGAGAATGAGAGGGTTTTGACAACGGCTGTTATGGTAGCAGTAAGAAGGAATAGAATTTTATCTAGAAGCTGAGTCCTAAAATTAGATGCCATTCGAAATTTGTACACGCTTGAGATATATAAACTCCCTCTTCAAAGAGTATTTCTTATTGGGATTCTTGCCCTATTTCTATTTTGCGCCCTTTACTTGAATCAGTTATGTCTTCTCTACTTGCAATATATTCAGAAACTATTCAACGGTGTTGTTCCCCACTCGAGAAAATCCGGGGGCTTCATGGCACTGATGCAATAGAGCTTCTGCAGATTTTACACTTGCATCTGTACTTGCTGTATCTTATGTAGCAAACGGAGAGATAGAAATGCGCTACTGTGCAGAATAGATTACAATTAGTTTCTAATAGTGAATGCCCGTTCAAAGTCATTTCTTTAACAGTGGTGTATTTTTGGTTGTGAATATTTTATTTGGTTATATCTTTAATTGTTATCTTGGTGAATTTCTGGTAGTGAATACTCGTTCAAAGGTCATATCTTTAATGTTATCGTAGTGAATTTCTATTTTAATTGTTATCTTAGGGAATTTCTACCTTAATTGTTATTACGGAAAAGGGTCAAAACTATCCCTGAACTATCAGAATTGGCAAATTTGCCCTCCGTCCGCCTATTGAGCTAAAATTGCCCCTGCTGTTAAATTTTTGGCTCAAACCTACCCTTAAAACTAACAGGTCAAACTAATTAAAAACTATTATAAATTTAATGACGTGTCTCATTCTTATTGGACAAATTTAAACCCCACTCGAAATCTATTAAACCCACCCGTATAACCTCTGACCCATTGGATCAATCCGACCCAAAACTGGTGTAGCTAATTGTCGGTTCTGTCTTTACGAATTGGTTTTAGATTCATGTGTATTTGTTTGAAATCTGCTGCGTCAACCTTCAATTTCACGATATTTTACTTCTTTGCTTATTTGTTACTTTGTCGAAAACGTAGGAAATGCATCTAGTTTAAATAACTTTTGTTAGGTACTCAAATAGAGTATAATTGTTGCAAACTCAAATAGGTTACTATATTCAGTGTCTTAATTAAACCTTAATTCCCTGGCACGACACAAAAGAGATGTTGAGCTTACTGGCTTAATTGTCACTCTTTAGCAAATAAGTTCAATGAGGCGGTGAAGATATTCATACTTACTCATCAGATGGTTGAGCTTTGCTATATCTTGGCTTGGCAGCTTACGACGGTCTAATGAGATATGGGAGCTATTTAGGTTTCTATGTCTCACAAAGGCTTCTTAAGCTTATGACCAAGAAAAGGCTAATCTGAGCTTCCTATATATCTGTTTGCCAGAGATAAAAGAAGCAGAAGACGATTCAGACATTTGAATCTAAAAGTAGATAGAGGAAATCTAAGAACTATAATTTTCCGAGTTGGGAGAGAGAACCCTAATTAATAAAGGAAGAAGATCAAATAGTTACTTCGTATTTTAAGAACAGAGGGCAAGTTCTTTTTTGGGTCGGGTTGATAGGTAAGGTTATACGGGTGGGTAGAGGTGTGAGAAAAAAACTGATAAACTGCTCCAAATTGATAATCCGAGTCAAATCGAAAAAAAAGTCTGATTGTGGTTTGGTTTGACTTGGTTTGGTATTGGAAAAGAAAACCCGATCATGATTGGTTTGGTTTGGTTTGGTTTTACAGTCAGACATCTCTATAAAAGTATCCCTATATAACAACACTTCATTATAAAAACCAAGTTTTTTCGGAATAAATTTTTATGTTATGTTATAATATATGTTCTCTATAACAACACTTCGCTATAACATCCAAAAATGTTCGGAACAAACGAGGCTGTTATAGAGAGGTTTGACTGTAACTAAAAAAAGTCAAATCGAAACCAAACCAACCCGATAGTACATTTATACAAGTTTTAAAAATATTTTGTACATATAAATATTATTGTAATGTAATTTATATATATTTCTTAAAATTTTTCGCAATTTCATCTTTTAACGTATTATTTCAAATTTGGACTTAACATTCTTGAATGATAATAAATTTTATAGCCCATAAATATAGTAACTCAAAAAAAGTTCAAATCAATACTAATGCTAACAAAAGAAACTCAATTCAACACTAGGAATGATGATAGTGTTGGATATCAATTTTTTAGTTTACATTGATTTATAATGAAAATGCATAACTTAGTTTATTTTTTCTTTAGTACTTAGTTATGTAATTAATAGTACATATTAGCTATACTTATTTTAGTATGACATATAATATATTTAGATTATGTTAATTTTAATTATGGCTTATTAATTAACAATATTTACTTTATGCAATTTTATTATCTTTGTTATTGAATATTTTAGTATAATGTTATGACTTATCTCATAATATTGTATTATTTTCTTGAAAAATACAATATATAGTTGTATCTTAATAGGACTAAAGAAATATTTGGAGCGCAAGTTACATATTTTGTGCTATAAAGACTTTACCGGAAAAAAATTCAAATACCCGAAAAAACCGAAAAACCCGAGATTAAAAAATCCGACTTTATTGGTTTGGTTTGGTTTATGGATTTAAAAATCCGACACCATTGTTTTGATTGGGAAACTGAAAAATCTGAACCAACCCGACCTATGTACACCTCTACGGGTGAGTTTGATAGATGTGGAGTGGAGTTTAATTTTGTCCAATAAGAATGAGACACGTTATTAAAATTCATAATATTTTTCTATAAGTTTTGAGCTGTTAGTATTAAGGGTAGGTTTGAGCCAAAAATTTAACGGTAGGGATAATTTTGGCTCAATAGGTGGACGGAGGGCAATTATGTACTAATTCTGATAGTTCAGAGGTAGTTTTGACCCTTTTCCTTTGTTACTAAGTGGTTAGCTTTTCTCTCTCTATGAATGCTCAGATTTGTTATTCTCGTGTTGCTGTTAATGTGTCTCTATGAATGCTCAGATTTGTTATTCTCGTGTTGCTGTTAATGTGTAGTTGTGTTGGTAATCGTTAGCAGTGTGTTGGTTTCATAACACCAAACATTGTGAAACCGTGTTGCCATACTGTGATGACACTTTTACCCGCTTTTATTGGTTCATTTTTTACACATTGCTAGGGTCTATCGGATACAGTTTTTTTACTTTCAAAGGTAGGGGTAAGATCTATGTACATATTACTCTTCCCATACGTCACTTTGTGAGATTACACTGGATTTTTTGTTGTTGTTTTTCACACACGGATACAAAAACATATACAATAGTATTTAACATTGTGCATATAAATAGAAGCTGATTGAGAAAATTACAGGATTTTTCATTTGAATTGAAAAGTTTCATATTTGCTGAAACTTGAGAACATTTTTCACTATAGGACAGGGAAAGCTTGAAGAACACAAATTAAAAAATCCATTCAATTAAATCTTGACGACTGCAGATTTGGCTTTTCTTTTATAAAAAAGTGCCATTACTTTTGTCATTTTAAAAAACTCATGTATTTGATCGCAAGACAACATCCATTTTCTTGTTGAATTCCCTTAAACGGACCTCAGAAGTGTAGAAGCATTGTCTCATCAACAGCAGCGTGCAGATATAGATTAGTACACAAGATTACTGAGGTTGCGCCTTCTATTTTTACTATTACTCGAGAAATGACAAATTGGGTATGGGCTAATTGCATTGTGAACAATTGAGGGATACTGCGACGATCGAAAATCCCAATCAAGGGGTCGTGATGGCTCTGAATACCGCTTGCTAGGCAAGCTAACACTTGACAATAATAAAAGAAGCAAAACTAACATATAACTACGTAATATCATAAATACGAGTAAAAGCTCCGTACTACATAACAATTTTAAAACCCAAAATAACTGTCATAAACACCTCCCAAGACTAGTGTCACTGAGTACATTAATTCCAAGAGTATTAAATACAAAGTCTGAAGGGAAGTACAATACTATTTGATACAATAAACAGTAATAAAAGATAAGGAAGGTGACTCCAGAGTTTGTAAATGGGTATGCAGCACTACTTTGAGTCTTCTAGGTATCCAAGCTAATCACCCCTGGGGACTCCGCTACGTCCATCACCTGAATCTGCACAATAAGTGCAGAAGAGTAGTATGAGTACAACTGACCCAATGTACTCAGTAAGTATCAAGACTGACCTCGATGTGCTAGTAACGAGGTTATGATAAGACATTTACCATATAAACCCGCACAACTAATAGGTAGAAAGCAATAGCAATAGAGAGAAGAATAAAAGTATAAGATCAAATAAGAAATAATTAACAAGGTTCACGGGAATAACAATAAACACCGCAGAGGAGAAACTACTACAACAACAAGAATAAGCTCAAGACATCATATCTGTCGCGGCGTGCAACTCGATCTAAACCTCAATACCGTTGCAGCATACAATCCGGCCAAATCTCAATACAAATTCACATAAAAGTACCCAACAAGTAATTACAAACATGACAAGGAGCATGACATTATACCCGGAGAGGAGGGGGGGGGGGGGATTAAGCATAATATACCAAGGAAAGGATAAAGTTGATAGACAATTCAACATTTCAAGAGCCAATCGCTCATATATCCCAATGTCCCAAAACATGGAATAACATGTAAATAATCAAGGAGTCTCATATTCCAACATAGCGTAAGAGAATAACACAACAATTAAACAAGGACATGAATAAAATCACTTCTACCTGCATGCTTTAACCCATGACAAACACATATACATTCGTCACCATGCATATACGTTGTCCCCAACATATTTAGCATATAGAAAGTAAGACATCTACAACCTAATTCCCTTAAACCAAGATTAATCATAATACTTACATCTTTCCGGAACAACTCAACAATCCAAGACTAATTCTCTTTAGAACAAGCCTCCAAACAACTCGCATTTAATTAAATAATATACAAATAAGTCAAAACAAGCTTAAGGAACTCTCCCGATACTAAAAAGTCTCGATCTTTAACAAATTTGAAAAAGTCATAAAAAAGTCAATGCGAGCCCACTTGGTCGATATCCGAAATCAAGACTAAATATCGATTAGACATTCATCACCAAGTCTAAATATGTGATTTGTTTCGAGATCCGACCTCAAATCTAAGTTTAAATCTCCAAAAATATTATATCTTAAGTTACTACCCAAAAATTCTATTTTTACTCTTTAAAATCCTTGATTTAGGGAGTAAATTCTATGAGGAGTAATGAAATTAATCAAAACAAATTTCAAATTGCCAACCTTTGAATTAGGAAGAAAATCCTCTAAAAACCGCCTCTTAACGAAGCCTAGATTTCAAAAATGGAGTAAAATGAGCTAATCTCGGAACGCTCCCCTTTTTACCTAGCTGCAAATATCACAATTAGGACTTATTGTTTGTAATTTTGAAGTTCGCCAATGCGAACCCGTAGTCGCAAATACAAAGTTTCACTTGAGTCACTAAAGTCGCAAATGTGACTGAAAGTTCGCAATTACGAACATGTCAATTGCAATCCCAACTTCACAAATTGCGAATCGGGACCCTTTTCCAAATCCCGCAAATTTGCAAATGTGAACCTCGCATTTGCGAGTTGATCATCATAAATGTGATAATTGCAGCACCAATAATGAAAAAACTCTCCAAAAGCATCTGAAACTAATTTGAAACTCATCCGAATCTCTCGGGACTTCATTCAAACTCGAATAAGTATATAAGCTTACACAAACTTGTTTGTAAACTCAAAACATCAAAATAACATAAATAAATTGAGTTATGAACATGTGAATTCTTAAGGTTATATACTTAATATGCGGAGTAGGCAGAAAAGTTTGTAAAAGTTTTGCCTATAAAGGGTGGCCCGAGGCAAAACTTTTAAAGTACCTTCTCGCCCTCCGTAAAAGCCACATCACAGACCTTCTTGTGCTCAAAACTCTTTTTCCTACTCCGCACTATCCGAAGACGATCCTGAATCAACTTAGCCTCATCAGTCTCAAATCAACCAATAAGAGAACTGTACCGCCTACCATATAAAGCCTCATACGACGCCATTTGAATACTGGTATGATATTTGTTGTTGTAGTAAATCTTCGCCAATGATAGAAACAGGTCCGAATGGGCCCAAAAACTAATAAAACAGGCCCTTAACATATCCTCAAGGATCTGAATGGTCCATTTGGACTGACCATCCATGTGTGGGTGAAATGAAGTGCTCAAATCCACCTGCGTGCCCAACTTTCATTGAACAACTCTCCAAAATTATGATGTGAACTGAGCGCTACAGTCATAAATGATAGAAATTGGTAGATCGTGCAACCGAACAATCTCTCAGATGTAGATTTGTGCCAACTTCTCTGAAGTATAGGAAGCCACCACCGGAAAACAATGTGCAGATGTAGTCAATCGTCCATAATGACCCAGATGAAAATAAACTTCCTAAAAGTCCATGGTAATTATACCACAAAGTCCACAATAATATACTTCCAATTCCACTCCAGTATCACCAACCTCTGAGTCAAACCACCTGGTTTATGATGTTTCATACTTCACCTGCTAGCAATTCAAACACCGTGAAACATACATAACAATGTCCTTCATCTTCTGCTACTAGTATATGTAATAACCCGACCGATTATTTTAAGAATTAGCATCCCATTCGGTGGCTTAAGGTCTTGAGCAGCTTAGTATTGTGTATTATGACTTGCGTGTGTAGTCGGGTTCGGTTTTTGGATGATTCAGGATTGATTTGGAAGAAAAATTCTTGTTTTAGAAGTTTAAGTGATAAAAGCTGATCGGAGTTTGACTTTTGTGTAGACGACTTCGGAATGGAGTTTTGCTGATTCCAATATCTTCGTATGGTGATTTTGGAATTAGGTGTATGCCCGTATTTGGATTTAGAGGTCGGCAGGTTGATTTGGTGCTTTTTGGCAAAAGTTGGAAAGTTGAAGGTTTGGAAGGTTGCGAGGTTTGATCGAGAGTTGACTTTGTTGATATCGGGTTCAAATTGTGATTTTGGGAGTTTGTACAGCTCTGTTGTATCATTGGGACTAGCATGCAAAATTTGAGGTCATTCCGAGTTGATTTTATATGATCCGACGTGAGTTGTAGAAGTTGAAAGTTCAGTAGTTCATTAGGCTTGAATTGAGGTGCGGTTCATAGTTTTGATGTGATTTGAGGCCTCGAGCATCTCCGCGTTATGTTATGAAACTTGTTGGTATGTTCGGACAGGGTCCGAGGGCCTCAGGTGTGTTAGAGATGGGCTACAGGCCATTTCTTCATATATTGGAGTTGCTGGTTTTTCTAGTGTTTCAGTGTTCTTCGCGAGCGCAAGGATTTGGCCGCGATCGCGTAGTGATTATTGGAGCTGAGTATTTCGGTCAGCGCAGACGCGGAAGCGGGTACACGTTCGCGAATGTTTGAACTGTTGCTCTTCGTGTTCACGCCTTTGTTTACGCGACCACATATAAGGGAAGCTGGAAAGGGGCATCAATGACTTGTTCACCGCGTTCGCGAGTGTGCGACCGCAATCGCGATGTTGCCGGGTAAGTGGTCACTGCATCGCGAAGCACGTTTGGTATCTGATGAGTTTTGTTCTTCGCGATCGCATGGAAATTTTTGCGATCGTGTTGCATTATATCTGAGCAGAATATAAAAGTACTCTATTTCGAGGGTTGTGATATTTTTTTTTCTATTTGAGTTAGAGAGCTTGGATTTGGACGATTTTAGAGGGGATTTTCACGCGTTGGTTTGGGGTAAGTATTCTTGACCTGGATTTAATTATATTTCATGATTCATCTTTGTTTTTATCATTAAATTAGTTATTCGAATTGGAGAAAATGAGGATTTTTGCAAACACTTTCTAAAATATAAAATGATATTTTGAAGGCCGATTTGATGTCGGAATTGGATATTTGTGGTATGGTTGCACTCGTATTGGAATTGGTGTTTGGATTTTGTGAGTTTTGTCAGGTTCTGAGGTGCGAACCCGGGGTTGACTTTTTGGTTTTCATTAAAGATCTAGGCTTTATTATCCAGAATTATTTTCTATTGTTTTTATTTATGATATTAAGTTATTTTGGCTATATTCGGGCCGTCCAGAGGTTGTTTCACACGAGAAGGTCATTTTAGAGTATTGATTTATCTTCTTTGAGGTAAGTATCATGCTTAACTTTGTGTGGGGGAACTACCCATTTGAAATTTGGTTGATTGTGTTATTTGTATTATGTGAAAGACGTGTACGCGAGGTGAAGAGTGCGTACTCGGGCTTATATGTGAAAATTGACCGGTTTAGACTCTTAAGCTTCTTTCATGTATTTATTTTAAATTGTTAGCACATGTCACATCCTTTACTTGTCAAGTTTAGTCTTATATGCTTTATTTGAAGTTGTTACCTCTTTTATTGTAATGTGACCTCCTTTTATTATTGAGTTATTCTTAATTGAAATTGTTGTTACATGATATCCTTTCATTGTCGGATTATTCTCATGGATTTAGACATAGTTGCTATTTCATGCCATCTTTTTCATTGAGTTATTCTTAAGGAATTAATTGAAGTTGAAGTTATTGAAAGCCATTAATCTGTTTTAGTTGAAGTTGTTGTTTAATTGGGTGTTGTTCATTGTTGAGTTAATTTCCCCGTTGATTTTGTTGTTATTGAGATTTTGTACACATCGTGTTTGAGCCGTGGGCTATGTGATGTGGTGATATTGGTATTTCTATTGTTAAGAGGTTGTGGCCTATAGGCACTTGTGGTCTGAGTTTATAAGTCGTGTTGTTGGGATGTTAGGACATGTGAATTTGTTGTGTGGATTGATTGTTGTTATGCGGAGCAGAAGGGTGGCATTTCATTGTTGATGATTATGGAGTGATACAGGTGGCTATTGTATTATTGTCAGGGCAGAGTGATATGGGTTCTATCAGAGTGATACGGGTGGCTATCAGAGTGATACGGGTGGCTATCAGAGTGATACATGTGGCTATTGTGTTAAATATCTGGGCGGAGCGATAAGGGTGGTTATTATGATGTTATCAATACAGAGAGATAAGAGTGGCTATGTCAGGGATGATATGTGATGGCCTGGGGGCATTGTATTGATGGTATTCGTGTGATGTGTGATTTGTTTTCTATATGTCATGCACCTTACGTGAGTTGTTGTGTTGCTTTCAATGAGCTACTCGATGTCTTTAATATTACTTGTTGACTTGGACTATGATGGTACACTCATACAAGCATACGCCGTAGCATGCCACTTACACCAGTTCAGGAGCATGAAGCTTGATGTTCATTGATCATGCCCATGTATTCTTGTATTATTTGCTTCCATTGTGATATTGAGCCTGTGACCACGCCGAGCGGATTGTAATAGTGAGCATGTGTCCATGCTGAGCGGATTGTGATATTGAGCATGTGACCACGCCGGGCGGATTGTGATTGTGATTGTGAGTATGTGACCATGCCAGACGGATTGAGATATTGGCACGAGAATTATCCTTGCGGTTATGAGATGTCATAGGCGGCTTTCCAGCCATGCCCTATGACCCCTTGGACGCGCCCCATGGCATCCTAGCAAGCTTCCCAATGTCTAGAGCCATGGACGACCCCGTGGTCTTGGCTACGCCAAGTGACAAGCGCGCATGTGTCTCTGTCGCCCCACCGATAGCCCTTGCCAGCGCCCAGCTGCAGGCAGATGCCAACAGCGCCGCGTGCGCAGACTGTGATGCCAAGACAAGGTTGCTGACAACGGGCCTATTTCTACCTTGTAGAAAACTATGTCCTTTTCATTGTAAATATAGAGTAGTTTTATTTAAATTACTTCCATTATGTTCCTCTAGCTTAGTTAGGTCAAGTCTTGTAACTTTGGTTAATTTTTTTAAGCATTATTAGGGGGGATCAAACAATCAAACTTTCTAGCAACCAAACAATTCTCTGTATTGGTGTCTCTCCCCCTCGACACCGTGTTGCTTTTCTGTAATAACTTTCATTAATGCAATCAAGCTTTCTTTCATTCTCAATTCTCATTTCTGTTCTCTTAATTGCTCTTGACATTGGTTTTTCCGTACGGCACTGACAATCTCATCTAACATACGTAGGGGACCTCAGTTGGCGGATAGTAACAACACTGACATCAGTTGCTTAGCCTTACGTCACTCTTCTAAGGAATCTCAGGAAGGCGCCGTGTAACAGTTGGTATCAGAGCCTTGGCTTGACATCGGACGAGGGAACACATTGCCATTACTACCATTTCTATCCATGGTGAATCATGGGGAACGCATTATGACCCTTGAAGAGACGGTTGACATATTATGGCCCACCGTGGATACGGTGCATGAACTAAGAACCAGCCTAGTGCAAAGGTTGGACGACTTGGACCACATAATGCTCTAGGCCGAAGTTGACATAGAAAACATTAGTCGCGACGCTGAAGGAGACCGGCAAATGGAAACCACAGAGGCAACCAAAATATTTGGTAAATTTGAGGGCCTCCAACATGAGCGTGCCAAGGATTTAGCCTACAGGGAATACGAAGCAGACATGGTAACTGCCATGAAACAAACTATAGACAACTTGACAAGCCAGCTCAATGTTGTCAATGTTGCTTTACAAGGCCTGCTTCAAGGAGGCAGAAACCAAATCGGGGGTACTGTAAACCTTATCCCCGTGGCACAAAAACTGAAAATTCCTGAGCCAAAGCCATATAGTGGAGTTTGAAATGCCAAAGAAGTGGAAAATTTCGTCTTTGACATCGAACAGTACTTTGATACCGTGGGGGGCCTAGAAGAAGCTAAGAAGGTAGCAACTGCTACCATGTATCTTCAGAGTAATGCTAAGGTCTGGTGGCAGGTGAAGTACGAAGCCATAAAGGCCGCTGAAGATGCTCTCGAGACATGGACAGAACTGAAGGCAGCTATACGCCTATAGTTCTTCCCTAAAAATGTTGAGTATAATGTAAGGAGAAAGCTACGGGAGCTCTGCCAAACCAAATCAGTGCAGGATTACATGCGGGAATTCTCCGTGCTCATGATGAACATACGTGACATGGGGGACAAAGACAAACTCTTCACATTCCTGGAAGGGTTAAAACCTTATGGCCGTATGGAGCTGCAAAGACAAAGGGTGGACACTTTACCCAAGGTGATCTAAGTAGCAGAGTGCCTTGGGGACTATCAAGTGGGAGCTCAGAAGGATAGGCCTCAACAGCCTATCCGAGGGGATACAAAGGGGGCAGCCTAGCATTGGTGTCCCTAACATAAGTGGAGGATATCGGAGTGCAACCAAATCAAAGGCTCCCTCCTCAGGCAGTACTAGCACTGCATATAACAACAACGACCGGTGGAAGAAACCCTTTCAGGATGTCATCATTGCGGCGTACTACATTGGAATAACGAATGCCCACATGCACAGATGAACGCCCATCAAGCTTTTGATGATGGGATGGATCGTAGATGATGAGGACCAGACCAATCCAGTAGGTGCCTTCAATACATTTGTTGGATCTATTTCTGAGGCCTTAGCGGGAACCACTGCTGGTATTTGTAAGAAGACGGACCCCTGCCCAATCACCAAGAAAGGAAAAAAGAAGGCGGATGAGAGGACTCCTCTTAAACAAGAGAGGACCTTAATGTTCGTCAAGATGAATGTAAATGGCAAGCCCATTTGGGAGATGATAGACACGGGTGATACCTACAACTACTTAGCCTCGACTCAGGTGGAGCGCCTTGGTCTAGTTGTAGGAAAGGGCAGAGGTCGTGTCAAGGCTATCAACTCACCTCCTCAGCTAATGGGTGGAATAGCCAAAGAAGTACTAGTGAAGCTTGGCCCTTATGAAGGAAAATTCAACCTGCGCGTGGTGATCATAGATGACTTCGAGTTGATAGTTGGGTTAGAATTCCTGAGGCAAACTAATACCATGCCCGTACCATATGATGACATGCTACTGGTGATGGGAACAAATGATCCAAGCCCTACATTATCCCTTGCTTGCCCATGAACATGGCCGCTGAGAACATCTCGGTCTTGTAGTTGAAGTAGGGGTTCAAAAGACATGAACCTACATTCCTGGCTACCCTATGTATTGAATATATAGAACGCTCCTCGGGTCCCATTCCTGCAACCGTGAAAGAGATGCTACTGGAGTTTGAAGACGTCATTCCACAGGACATGCCAAAGCGACTCCCGCCTAGGTGCACTATGGACCATGAGATTGAGTGTGCCGGGTGCGAAGCCACCTGCCCGGGCACCTTATAGAATGTCACAACCTAAACTTACCGAGCTTCGGAGACAGTTGACAAAAATGCTAGACACAGGGATCATCGTGCCCTCCAAGTCCCCATACGGGTCTCCTGTGCTATTCCAAAAGAAACATGATGGTAGTCTACGACTTTGTGTGGATTATTAGGCTCTATAAAAAATCACCGTGAAGAACAAGTACCCTATTCCGCTAATGGAAGACTTGTTCGATAGACTTGATGGTGCGGCGGTGTTCACCAAAAGACCTAAAGACAGGTCTTTGGGAAGTTTGGATTGCGGAGGGTGATGAACACAAGATGACCTGTGTGACAAGATATAGGTCGTACGACTTCGTGGTTATGCCATTCGGCTTGACTAACACTCTAGCCACATTTTGCACCCTGGTGAACCAAGTCTTCCAAGAGTACATTGACGAATTCGTGGTGGTCTACTTGGATGACATTGTGGTATATAGCCAAACACTGGAAGAACTCCTGGAGCACTTGCGGAAGGTACTAGCCCGATTGCGGGAGCACAAATTATATGCGAAGCTATCCAAGTGCTCCTTTGCTAAAATATAGATTGACTTCTTCGGACATGTCATCGAGGAAGGGCGAATCAAGATAGACCAACAGAAGATTCAGGCTATCACAGATTGGCCTCCGCCTAAGGATATCAATGCCTTGAGGGCATTCCTTGGCCTACGCAACTTCTATCAACGATTTGTGAAAAATTACTCCTTCATCACAGTGCCATTGACAAAACTCCTAAAGAAGGTCACGCTTTGGGATTGGGGACCCAGGCGAGCGGAGGCCTTCAACGCATTGAAAACGGCTATGTCTAGTAGCCCTATCTTGGTCCTCCCTGATTTGGCCAAGACATTCGAGGTACAAATGGAGGCCTCCGACTATGCCCTTGGTGGAGTCTTGCTACAAGAAGGGAAACCTATTGCGTACGAGAGCCAGAAGCTGAAGGATGCAGAGCGACGCTATGCCGCCTATGAGAAAGAATTATTGGCTATCGTTCATTGCTCATGCCTTTGGAGGAACTATATGCTGGGAACTCCATTCGTGGTCAAGACAGACAGCACAACTGTTAGCCATTTCATGACCCGACCGAAGCTGAATGGTCAAGTAGAGGAATTTCACTTCAACCCGGAGTATCAAAGTGGGAAGACTAATCATGTTGCTGATGCACTTAGTCGGAGAGCTGATCTAGCATCGGTGTGCCTACTCGCCATCCTAAGGGGGAGCGAAGTAGCCACCACCATAAAAGACCAGATACAAGATCTACTCATCAAGGATCCCGCTGCACGATATTTGGTTGATTTGGTAGGACAGGTCAAGACTCGCTAGTTCTACATGGAAGATGGTTTCCTCAAAGTGAAAGGAAATGACTTTATGTTCCTAAAGGAAGAGATCTACGAAGGACTCTTCTAGCGAAATGCCACGATACTTTGTGGGCTGGCCATCTAGGTGAAGAACACACCATGGCATTACTTCACCATGCATATTATTGGCCTCAAATGGCCGATGACATCGCTCAGTATGTTAAGACTTGTCTAGTATGCCAGAAGGATAAGTTGGACCGCTTGACACAAATGTGACTCTTGGAACCACTAGCTTTACCAAAGAGACTTTGGAAAGCGTTTCCCTGGATTTCATCACCGGATTATCCAAGGTCGGAGATCTCACAACTATCTTGGTTGTGTTGGATCGGTTTTTCAAGTATGCTACATTTATAGCAGCCCCACAATGTATATCAACAGAAGATACAACTCGACTCTTCTTCTCTCATGTCGTCAAATATTAGGGCCTGGCTAAAGACATCATTAGTGATCGTGACTCATATTTCACTGGCAATTTTTGGACCCAACTCTTTAAGTGCCTCGGGTCAAAGTTGAGTCACAGCTCATGTTTCCACCCGTAATCTGATGTCCAGACGGAGTGGTTCAATGGCATGCTGGAGGAATATCTCCGCCATTTTGTAATCGGATCGCAGAAGAATTGGGTGAAGCTTCTGGATGCTGCTCAACTGTGTTTCAATTAACAAAAGAGCTCTAGTACAAACAAAAGAGCGTTTGAAATTGTTACTGGACATCAATCACTACTCTCATACACTGTGATTGCACCAAACATGTCAAAATCTCCTCGAGCTGCTAGCTTCTCAAAAGAATGAAAATGAAATTTGGAGATAGTGGGGAGCTATCTTGTCAAAGCTCAAAAGCGGATGAAGAGGCATGCTGATCAGAATCGTCGCTTTGTTGAATACCAAGTAGGAGACAAAGTGATGGTCAAAACACCAAAGCGGTACTTATTTGTAGGGGTCCATGACCCTCGCCTATTGCAAAAATACATTGTACCCTTGTCCATTGAAAGATGCATTGGGAAAGTTGCATACTGGGTGGATACCCCAGCCTGGTGGCAAATCCATCCCGTCTTCCATGTCAGTCTTCTGAAACCTTTTCGGGAAGACATAGAGGATCCTTCATGGAGCCAACTCACAATACCCAATATTCAAGGCCCTAATTCAACCGATCGATGATAGAGTGATTCACGCCTTAAGGAAAGATTACTAAGAGTTCTTGGTGAAATGGTAGGGCTGTGATGCAGAGGAGAATACTTGGGAGAGGGGAACAAACCTCAAAGCCTACAAAAGCCTTATTGATGATTTTCTTGAAAGTGAGGTGCCGAGGACGTCGCCAACTAAGGTGGGGGAGAATGTCATGGGTGGCTTTCCAGCCTTGCCCTATGACCCCTTGGATGCGCCCTATGGCGTCCTAGGAAGCCTCCCAATGCCTAGTGATAAGTTGGTATTTTACCAACTTATCTTGTCTTGATACTTAGGCTTTGGTATGATTTTGTTGAGAAACTAAGTCATCTTTTGAGGTTTATTAGCATATTTTAGGTATCAAGTGATTTAGAGAAGCTATGGAAGAAAACAAGTCAAAAGGTGTTAAAAAAGGAAAAAAGGACTACTGCCAGTGATTACTCTGTGAGATCGCGGAAGGTTATACGCGATCACAAAAGTCCAAGACGAGGAAGCAGTGCGAATGTGGTTCTGAAACTGTGCGATCGCGGTTGAAAATTTGCGATCGCGAAGAAGGAAAAAAGGTTAGCCTAGTCAAATGTTCAACGCGAATGTAGTGTGCTGTATGCGATCGCAAATCTTTGTTGAAGTTGTAAAACGCGATCGCGTTTGTCTCTAGGCGATCGCGTAGCATGTTTTCTGGGCAGTTCTGGGCAGAAATGGAATTTCACATTTTGATCCCCAAACCATTTAATACACGACCTGGTTTATTGGAAAGAAATCTTTGGCTTATTTTTCAGTATCTTGACTAGAGAAGACAAGTTTTGGAGCTAGGGTTCTTGCACACATATTTGGGTCTTGAAGCTTTGAAGATTTTGGTTGAGAATTTCTTACCCATTTATGTTCATTTCTTCTTTTCCTTGCTTTGTATTGTATATCTAAGTGCGTAGTATTTCTTTCAACACTTGAATATTCTTTATGGGAATTTTCATATTTAAAGTGGGGATTAAATATGTTGTTGTGCTTATGTATTGAACGAGTTTTATTTATTATGAAGTGAGTTATTGTTTCTTTAATTATTCTTGTTATTTAATGTTTTCAAAGGGATTAGCTAACCCTAGGACTCTTCCATTTACTTCGAATTAATTTTTAGAAAGATAATTTGGGGTTGGGAAAGATTAATTAACAAGAACTTGAGGCTTTTACCTCACTTTATAGATTCTACCCAGGGATAAGATTGAACTACTTATAGCCATATTCGAGTGTGCTTAATCTCTTAATTGTGTTAGATATAATTCAATTAGGAAGTCTTGTTAGTCTTCGAAAGAAGCTAATATAGAAATATTACCCAAGGCTAATTAACATAAACTCGCTCATATTTGTAAAATCATGAAATACATTCGATTATTACTTGAGTGTAATTCCCGTGTATCCATGCTTGTAGTCGTCGATCATTTTACTTGCTTTCTAGGTTAGTTTTTATTTTCGCATTTAGTTATAAATATTTTCTCAAAACGCTTCTAAGTGTTTGGAGCATAATAAGTAATAATTCTCTTACACGCCTAATCGCCTACATATTGTTCTCTATGGGATTCGACCCCGACTCATAGTTGGGTAAATTGTATTGCATGCGACTATGTCCATTTACTTTTTAGTAGTTGATTTGGACGCCATCACCTAGCACCATGGATGACCCCGTGGTCTTGGCTGCGCCAAGTGACAAGCGCGCATGTGCCTGTGTTGCCCCACCGATAGCCCTCCCCAGCGCCCAGCCGCATGCAGATGCTAACAGCGCCGCGCGCGCAGACCATGATGCCAAATACAAGGTTGCTGACCACAGACCTGTTTCTACCTTGTAGAAAACTAAGTCCTTTTCATTGTAAATATAAAGTAGTTTTATTTCAAGTACTTCCATTATTTTCCTCTAACTTAGTTAGGTCAAGTCTTGTAACTTTGATTTATTGTTTTAAGCATTATTAAGGGGGATCAAGCAATCAAACTTTCTAGCAAGCAAACAATTCTCTGTACTGGTGTCACTCCCCCTCAACACCGTGTTGCTTTTCTGTAATAGCTTTCATTATGATATCAAGCTTTCTTTCATTCTCACTTCTTATATTCTGGTGTCAATCCCATACGTCACTGACAATATCGTCTAGCGTACGGAGGGGACCTAATTTGGCGGATAGTAACTGCACTGGCATCAGTTGCTTAGCCTTATGTCGCCCTTCCAAGGAATCTTAGGAAGGCGCCGCGTAACAGTAATAATGTGGGCACGAGGTTCCATGAGCATATGATTTATGGTTTGAGACTCGTGACTTGTGATTATGAGATGAGGTATCTCAGAGCAATTTTTGTTGCGAGCCTTGTGTTAGAATGACTTGATTAATTGGTTATCATTTGTTTTCACTGGTACTTTAACGTTGTTCTTATTACTTTCCTATTTATATCACATGTTGATTATTGTTTCCATTTATGGATTCCTACTTTCATTATTAGCTTTATACTTCTATACTGCACATGTTCTTTTGACTAGTAGGTGTATTGACTTATACCTTGTCACTACTCTATCGAGGTTAGTCTTGATACTTATTGGGTACCGACCGTGGTGTACTAATACTACACTTCTACATATTTTTGTGCAGATACAGGTATTGGATATATCAGACTCAGGCAGAGTTAGCTTCCTAATCGCGAGGATTTAAGGTAAGAGCTGCTTGGTCATCGCAGTCCCTTGGAGTCCTTTCCCTTTTTATTGTAATGTCAGTTATTATCTGAACAATATTATATTTTGCTTTTGAGACCTTTCTATGTATTTAGCTAGAGTGTGTGACTCTGTAGTACCTAATCTTGGGAAGTTGTTGTGATAACTGGCGCGTAGGCATTTTTCACCTTTTTTTGATTTTTATATTAAACTTTGTTTTAAAATTTCATTGTTAAACGTGTTTAATTATTGTAAGTAATTGGATTACCTAGTCTTAGAGACTAGGTGCCATCACGATGCCTAAGACGGGATTTTGGGTCTTGACAAGTTGGTATCAGAGCTTTAGGTTCATAGGTTCTATGAGTCACGAGTAAGTTTAATAGAGTCTTGCGGATTGGTACGGAGACGCCTGTACCTATCTTCAAGAAGCTACAAAATTATTAGGAAAATTTCACTTCTTTCATTCCTGTCGTGCGAATTTGTTGATTTCGAAGTTTGAGCCTTTGTATCTCTATTCTCTCACAGATGGTGAGGACATGCGCTATCAGATCAACCGAGCAGACACCCGCACCCACTGCTAGATCTGCGAGAGACCGGAGCCGGAGTAGAGGATGAGAAGGGTCACGTGTCGCAGCTAGAGCACCTGCTAGAACATCAGTTGAGGAGCCACCAGTAGCTCTGGTCAGGGGACAGGCACCAGAGGCGCCTGTTGTTACCCCCGAACATTTGGAGACTTTAGCGCAGTTCCTGAGCATGTTCGGTACATTGGCTCAGGCGGGGTTGATCTTCATTGCACCAACTACTTCAGAGATTGAGAGAGGAGATCAGACTCCCGCTGCCTGTACTCTAGAGTAGTAGGCTCATGCTGGTCATACTCTGGATGTGGTGCCGGTACAGCCTGGTATTCCGCTTCAGCCTGAGGTCAGGCTAGGGACATCAAAGGAGGAGCAGAAGAGGCTTGAGAGGTTCAAGAAGTATGGTTCACCTACTTTTAGTGGCACAAATACTGAGGATGCGCAGGATTTTCTAGAGAAGTGTCACTGTATTCTCCATACCATGGGTATTGTGGAGGTGAGCGGAGTTGCTTTTACTACATTTCAACTGTCGGGAGCAACATATCAGTGGTGGTAGGCTTATGAGGAGGGTAGGCCAGTAGATGCAGCACCACCCACTTGGACTCAGTTTTCAGAGATGTTTTTGAGGGAGTTTGTTCCCTAGACCCTCAGGGATGCGTGGCATATGGAGTTTGAGCAGCTGCCTCAGGGCACCATGACAGTGTCTGAGTATGCCATCAGGTTCAATGAGTTATCCCGTCATGCACATACTTTGGTTCCTATAGTCAAATATCGAGTCCGTAGATTTATCGAGGGGCTCACTTATGGTTTTAGATTCAGCATGGCTCGTGAGTTGCAGACTGATACTCCATTTCAGTAGGTTGTAGATATTTCTAGGAGGTTAGATGGTATTCGGGGTAAGGAGAGGGACGATAAGGAGGCAAAGAGGTCTGTAAGTTCTGGAGGATTCAGTGGATTCTACTCTTCAGCTATGACCCATCAAAGCGGAGGCTCAAGCAATCGGCTAATCCAGTCCTCACTTTAGACAAATCGTGGTGCTCTAGTTGGTCAGGGACTTCAGAGTACTCATATGGGGCAGTCATCGTTTAATGCACCACATGCACAAGGTTCCTATATGGGTTATTCTAATTAATTGACACAGACTCAGTACCAACAGCCACTCCCGCAGAGGGGTTGTTATGATAGTGGCGATACTAGGAACATTATGAAAGATTGTCCTATGCTCGGAAGAGGTGAATTTCATTAGAGAACTCAGGATATGGGCTCCATTCCAGTTGCTACTCCACCTACATAGCCATCTAGGGTTGAAGGACAAGCGGGTAGAGGGCGCCCTAAAGGGGAAGGCCCGACCTGGCTCGTTGATATGCTTTCCATGGTAGGGCCGAGGCCGCTGCACCATATGGTGTCATTACAGGTAAGGTTTTGATTTGTCATAGAGGAGCATCAGTCTTATTTTGATGCGCTCCTATTTATTGGAGTGAGTCCTCATATCTTGTTTCATATATGGGTGAGTTTTGTGATTCTTGTACTCTGCTTATGTATTCACCTCTGTTGAGACAACTCTATAGTGGTAGCCCGTGTCTATCATTTCAGTTTGTTCCTTATATAGAGCTATGAGGCTAGAATGAAATTTCTGTTATCCATTACGGTAGGTTTTAATGTGATTTCTGGATGGTTTGGTTACGATTGGTGATTTAGGTGCTCTACCGGTATGGGAAGTCTGTTACGTGATGTGATTGTGTTTCGCAAAATTGAGTTAGTGGAAGTTTTTTTGTGGGTGTGATATATATTCTACTTCTGATTCAGAGCTGAGGCTGGGATCCTCTTATTTCCGTGTGGATTGATATGTTTGGACCAGGCTACGTGCCGTGGTGGAGTTATATTAGGATGAGCTCCTTGCGATTAGTTCATATGTTTTGATTCTCCCTTGTGGAATGGATTCGTAGTATGGTATTGATAGGGAGTTGTTCCTATCGGACTTGTTTGATAGTTCTCTCATGTGTTTCTCTTTTCACGTTCAGTCATATTTTAGTTGTTCTTATGAGTTTGGAGTGCGAGGTTTGTGACCAGGTGGCGTCGGGTGTGACTTGTTGATTTGGGTGAGTGGTTATGAGTTTTTCATGTTTCTTGCATCATTGTCAGTGTTGTGAAGGTTTGGAACAAGGTTCTAGTCGATATGAGTTTAGTTACCGGTACCAGGTTTGGTAATGGATAGTTATTGTAGTCAAAGTTGTTGCTTCGGGCATATGGATAATGTGTTACGTTGTGTAGTTATACCTTGTGGGTGTATGCATGAGCTGCTTCAACTGGTTGAGGTTGATACAATGTGTTATGTGGGACTCGGGTCTTTGGGAAATGATCAGATGGTGAAAAATTTGGTTCTAAGGCTTATCGGTATGGGTGGAAGGAATAATATTCCATTGAGATGATGTTGTCAGTCTTATGTGGAGTGGGGTGAGGTGAGATCACCTGCTAGTATATGTATGGTGAGTTAATTCAGTGATTTCGTGCCTTTGGAACAGTTCTTGGCACGTTCGAGGACGAATGTTTATTTTAGAGGGGGAGAATGTAACGACCCAACCGGTTATTTTGAGAATTAGCATCCCGTTCGGTGGCTTAAGGTCTTGAGTAACTTTCTATTTTGTATTATGACTTGCGTGTGTGGCCTGGTTCGGTGTTTGGATGATTCGGGATTGATTTGGAAGAACAATTTATGTTTTAGAAGCTTAAGTGATAATAGTTGACCAGAGTTTGACTTATGTGTAGACGACTATGGAATGGTGTTTTGATGATTCCAATAGCTTCGTACAGTGATTTTGGACTTAGGCGTATGTCCGGATTTGGATTTGGAGGTCCGTATGTTGAATTGATGCATTTTGGCGAAAGTTGGAAAGTTGAAGGTTTGGAAGGTTGAGAGGTTTGACCAGGAGTTGACTTTATTGATATCGGAATTGATTGTGATTCTGGGAGTTGGTATAGCTCCTTTGTATCATTTGGGACTTGCATGCAAAATATGAGGTCTTTCCGAGTTGATTTGATATGATTCGGTGTGAGTTGCAGAAGTTGAAAGTTGATTAGTTCATTAGGCTTGAATTGAAGTGCGATTCATAGTTTTGATCTTATTTGAGGCCTCGAGCAGGTGCACGTTATGTTATGAAACTTGTTGGTATGTTCCGACGGGGTCCCTAGGGCCTCGGTGTATTTCGGACGGGCTACGGGCCATTTCTTCATGTTTTGGACTTGCTGGTTTTTCTAGTGTTTCAGTGTTCTTCACGATCACAAAGATTTTGCCGTGATTGCGTAGCGATTATTGGAGCTAAGTATTTTGGTCAGCACGGACATGACAGAGGGTATGCGTTCGCGAAGTTTTGAACTTTTACTCTTCTCGTTCACGCTTTTGTTTACGCGACCGTGTGTAAGGGAAGCTGGAAGGGGGCATGAGTGACTTGTTCACCACATTTGTGAGTGTGCGACCGCGATCGCGTTGTTCCTGGGTAAGTGGTCACCACGTTCGCTATCGGAATGTGGCATTCACGAAGCATGTTTGGTAGCTGATGAGTTTTGTTCTTCGCGATCGCGTGGAAATTTTCGCGATCGTGTTGTATTATATTTGGGAAGAATATATTTGGGAAGAATATTTGGGGTAAGTGTTCTTGACCCAGATTTGATTATATTTTATGATTTGAAGGCCGATTTGATGTCGGAATTAGATATTTTTGGTATGGTTGGACTCGTATCGGAATGTGTGTTTGGATTTTGTGAGTTTTGTCGGGTTCTGAGATGCGAGCCCAGGATTGACTTTTTGGTTTTCATTAAATATCTAGGCTTTATTATCCTGAATTATTTCCTATTATTTTTATTTATGATATTAAGTTATTTCGGCTATATTCGAGCCGTCCAGAGGTTGTTTCACGCGAGAATATCATTTTAGAGTATTGATTTAGCTTCTTTGAGGTAAGTATCTTGCCTAACTTTGTGTGGGGGAACTACCCTTTAGGATTTGGGTTGGTTGCGTTATTTGTATTATGTGAAAGACGGGTACGCGAGGTGAAGAGTGCGTACTCGGGCTTATATGTAAAAATTGACCGGTTTAGACTCTTAGGCTTCTTTCATGTATTTATTTGAAATTGTTAGCACATGTCACATCCTTTACTTGTCAAATTTACTCTTATATGCTTTATCTGAAATTATTACCTCTTTTATTGTAATGTGACCTCCTTTATTATTAAGTTATTCTGAATTGAAATTGTTGTTACATGATATCCTTTTGTTGTCGGGTTATTCTCATGCATTTAGACTTAATTGCTAGTACACGCCATCTCTTTCATTGTTAGCTTATTTCGCACTAGAATTTGGAAGTTTGCCATTTCATGGAAATACCTTCATTATTGAGTTATTCTTAAGGAATTGATTGAAGTTGAAGTTATTGAAAGCCATTAATCTGTTTTAGTTGAAGTTGTTGTTTAATGGGGGTGTTGTTCATTGTTGAGTGACTTTCCCCATTCATTTTGTTGTTATTGAGATTTTGTACATATCGTGTTTGAGCCATGGGCTATGTGATGTGGTGATATTGGTGGTGCTTTTGTTAAGAGGTTGTGGCCTACAGGCACTTGTGGTACGAGTTGATATGTCTTATTGTTGTGATATTAGCACATGTGAATTTGTTGTGTGGATTGATTGTTGTTATGTGGAGCATAAGGGTGGAATTTCCCTGTTGGTGATATTCCTGTGATGATGTGATTTTCATTGTGTATGTCATGCACCTTACGTGACTTGTTGTGTTACTTTTAATGAGCTACTCGATGTCTTTGATATTACTTGTTGACTTAGACTATGATAGTACATTCGTACAAGCATACATCGTAGCACGCCACTTACACTAGTTCAAGAGTATGAAACATGGCCTTCATTGATCATGCCCATGTATTCTTGTATTATCTTCTTTTATTTTGATATTGAGCCTGTGACCAGGCTGGGCGAATTGTGATAGTGAGCCCGTGTCCATGCCAGGCAAATTGTAATATTGAGCGTGTGACCATGCCGGGCAGATTGTGATTGTGAGCCTGTGACCATGCTAAGCGGATTGAGATATTGGCACGAGAGTTGTCCGTGCGGTTATGAGTAATAATGTGGGCACGAGGTGCCGTGAGTATATGATTTGTGCTTTGAAACTCGTGACTTGTGATTATAAGATGAGGTATCTCGGAGTAATTTTTGTTGTGAGACTTGTGTTTAAACAACTTGATTAATTGATTGTCATTTATTTTCCTTATTTGGTTTTATTGGTACTTTAACAATGTTCTTGTTACTTTCTTGTTTATATCACATGTTGATTCTTGTTGCCATTTACTGATTCCTTCTTTCATTATTAGCTTTATACTTCTATACTGCATAGGCTATTTTGACTAGTACGTGTCTGGACTTGTACCTCGTCACTACTCCACCGAAGTTAGTCTTGATACTTATTGAGTACCGATTGTAATGTACTCATACTACAGTTTTGCATATTTTTGTATAGATCCAGGTATTGGAGATATCGATTTCAGGCAGAGTTAGATTCTTTATCGCGAGGATTCAAGGTAGAGCTTTTTGGTCGTCGCAATCCCTTGGAGTCCTTTCCCTTTTTATTGTACTGTTAGTTGTTATATGAACATTATTGTATTTCGATTTTGAGATCTTTCTATGTATTCAGCTAGAGTTCGTGACTCTGTATTACCTAGTTTTGGGAGGTTGTTGTGATTATTGTCCCATAGGCTTGTTTCATCTTTATTTCAGTTTTTATATTAAACTTTGTTTTAAAATAGCATTGTTAAACTGGTTTAATTGTTGTAAGTAATCGGCTTACCTAGTCTTAGAGACTAGGTGCCATCATGACGCCTAAGGTGGGATTTTGGGTCTTGACAGTAATGCTGCTTCAAGTCACGATATATCTCCGTGACACCTGGATGAATGGAATACCGTGAGTTATGAGCCTCTTGGAGAACCAACTCTTTCAAATCTAATCTCACAAATTTGTTAGCGAAGGCCCGAACCTTCATAACCAATGGCCTCTCCACTGTTGGTATATATGCCAAACTACCAACACTTTCCGCTTTTCTACTCAGGGCATCAACTACCATGTTTGCCTTTCCCGGATGATACAATATAATGATATCATAGTCATTCAACAACTCCAACCACCTCTGCTACCTCAAATTCAAATCCTTTTGCTTGAACAAGTGTTGGAGAACTTGATGATCATTGTAAACCTCACATGACACGCCGTACAAGTAGTGCCTCAAAATCTTGAGCGCGTGTACAACAGTCGCCAACTCCAAATCATGCACACTATAGTTCTTCTCATGGATCTTCAACTAATGAGACGCTTAGGCAATCACCCTATCATTCTGCATTAAAACAGTGCCAAGACCAATGCGTGGAACATCATAATACACAGTATAAGGTCTGAGCCTGTGGGCAATACCAACAATGGAGCTATAGTCAAAGCAACGTTGAGCTTTTAATAGCTTTCCTCACACTCATCAGACCATATGAAATGAGTACCCTTTCAAGTAAACTTGGTCAATGGAGCTGCAATAGATGAAAAGCCCTCCATGAAGCGACAATAATAGCCTGCTAAACCTATGAAACTCTGGATCTCTATAGCTGAAGTGGGTCTCGGCTACTTCTGAACTGCCTCGATCTTCTTAGGATCAACTTGATGCCATCACTAGACACAACATGGCCCAGGAATGCAACTGAGTCCAACTAGAACTCACACTTAAAAAATTGGTATAAAGCTGAGATCCTTCAAAGTTTGTAGTACGACCCGCAAGTGCTGCTCATGATTCTCTCTACTACAAGAGTAAAATCAGAATATCATCAATGAACACAATCACATAGGAATCCAAACAAGGCTTGAACACTCGGTTCATCAAATCCATGAAAGCCGATGGAGCATTGGTCAACCCAAAAGCCATCACCAAGAACTCATAATGATTATAATGAGTCCTAAAAGCTATCTTAGAGATATATGAAGTCCTAATCTTCACCTGATAATAGCCATATCTCAAATAAATCTTGGAGAATACCTTGGCACCCTCAAGTTAGTCCAGCAAATCATAAATACGAGGCAATGGATACTTGTTCTTGATTGTAACCTTGTTCAACTGTCGATAACCAATGCATATCCTCATAGAATAATCCTTCTTCTTTACAAACAATACCGGCTCACCCCAAGGGGAAACATTCGGTCTAATAAATCCTTTATCAAGCAAATCATGAAACTGCTCCTTCAATTCCTTCAACTCAGCTAGAGCCATATGCGATAAGATAAAAATACCATGCATAATATAAGTTGTTATTGAATTCTTAATATTAATATTGTTATTTCCCTGTAGGTAATATCAAAATATAAACAATTAAAATAAATAAATAAGAAAGAAGAAGAAAGTTGAAAATGGAAAAGATTGGAAAGAAGCTAGCAGAAGCATTAGCAAATTGGAGAAAAAGTCATGTGTACACATGATGTACACCATTTCTTATCAATGGTCATTTACTCGTTGGCAAGTTGAAAGACAAAGGTTGCTGAAACTTTGTTATACACGGGCAAAAGCAATGGAAAGAAAATCTATAAATACCGTCATTTTTAAGCTGGTGAACACGGACTTTGAGGGAGGAAGGAAGAAAATAAGTTGTTTCTACTTTTAGAAGTCTTTAGTTATCGGTTTCTTCGGTTATCAATATTGGAAATTATTTGGTTCCTCCTTTTAATTAAATAGCTAAAATTCTTCTTCTTGAATATTTCTTTCTATTTTCTTATTTAATGAACAAGAATATTTCCATTAGTAGTACTAACTCCAGTATGGTGTAACTATCTTTTGTGTTGGGAGAATGACATATCTTAATATTTCTATATAATTAGTAGATATTATTCCTCAATTTCACATGCTTGAGCTGAAGCTTTTTATTTAAATTTTTTCTACTTTATAGTTAGGTGTTGTTTAATTTGTTAACATCTATCTATTTCGTACTATATATTTACTTCTTACTAATTCTGTAACCGAAAGAGGTGGAAGAAGTAATACAATTAATTTTGGTATTGATAGATGTTAACTTTTATTTAGTGGCATCTAGCTCTTATATATTAAAATTGATTCTATACTTGTTTGTAATCGAAAGAAGCGAATATTATAGTAATCAATTATAACAAGTAGGGTAACCGAAAAGGACTTACCAAAAGAGTATGTTTTAGTTCTAGTATATATTTTTGGTTCTTTAATATTACCATTTTGACGATTAATTTGTATAATCGAGAGGAGTGCAATTAATTGTTCAACTATAATAATAAGATATAAATGTAATCGTGAGAGGGATTTATACATTTATGAGAAATAAAAATTGAAGAATAAATATATCTACTATATAATAAAAATATTAAGTGAAGTCAGTATCCCAACACCTTTTTTATTATATTTGTGAAAAAATAAAATATTTTCTATTGCTCAATTCAAGCATTTTTAGTTAGTTCACAACTCAACTCTTTCTGATTTTCTCAAATAGTAATTAAAATAAAAAAGGTCTGTAAAATAGATAAACCAATCTCTGTGGGTTCGACATCTTTCTATACTATTATTTGACAAAATACGAGTTAAAATTTTACATACACCAGATGCTCGTCAAAATTTTGATACCGTTGATAGGGGAATAGCAAAGTCTACTACAGATTAATTGTTTTACTACTAATTGAGTTTTTTATTCATCTAATTCTTTTATCTTTTGTGCAAAAATAAAAAAAATTCTGGAAGTGTGTGACCCGTTCCTCCTCAAGAGAACTAAGCTAATACGACGCTGAAATTACAAAGTCGTTGAGGTGGTTGCGAAAAGAGCAAGTTTCATGATCTCAAATCTCCACGAGAAGAAATGGAGAACAAAGAGCTTAATAACAACAACCAACTTCCGCCACATCAAGTAGAAGAACAGTTCGATGAGGAGGCACCATGCCATGACAAAATACTAAGAGATTATGCAAGGCCAGATCATTTTGAAGGAGAATCAAGTGTGAGGAGACCACCAATTGCAGCAAATAATTTTGAAATTCGCACAGGCTTGATTTAAACCATTCAACAGTCATGTCAGTTTGTTGGTGATGCAAGTGAAGATCCTCACACCCATCTAAGTAACTTTCTTGAATTAGTTGAAACTTGCAGGTACAATGGAGTTACAAAAGTTGCTATCAGGTTGCAGCTTTTTCCTTTTTCGTTAAAAGGTGAAGTCAAAATATGGTTGCAAAGTCTACCAAGAGGTTCCATTATAACATGGGACCAAATGACCCGAAAATTTCTTAATAAATATTTTTTACCTTTAAAAACAATTAAAATAAAGCACGAAATCAATAATTTTTTGCAGACAGATACTGAATCTATATACTGGGGCATGAGAAAGATTAGCAGCAATGTTATGCAAATGCCCACATCATGGTATCCAAGACCCTGGCATTTTATACATTTTCTATCATGGTCTTAAACCCTCTGCTAGAAATGTAATTGATGCAGCATCAGGAGGATCAATAATGGGAAAAACTACTACAGAAACAATGTAATTGCTTAATGAAATTTCAGAAAATGCTATTCAATGGCCCTCATATAGAATGATTATTAATAAAATAGAAGGAGTAAATCAAGTTGCAGCTTTGAATTCATTGACACAACAAATTGCGACCTTAACACAAAAAGTGGAGGCTTTTCAGGTAGGTGCTCAATCATCATCCCTACTTGTGAATTGTGATGTTTGTAAAGTTAATCATCCGAATCTGTCACGACCCCAATTTTCCTCTGTAACATGCCGTGACCACACCTAGTCTCTAAGACAAGGTAAGCCTAACAAACATGTGGAAGTGAATGAAACAATAATTTAAAATTATGAAAACTCACAACATATATAATAAAAGGAAATCTCTACAGCTCAAGGTGTATACAATAGCCCAAAACCCGGCGTAGTATAAGTCACAAGCTCTATGACAATACCAAAACCGTTCCTATACAACTATGTCTAGTAAAGAAGGAAATATATAGAAAGGGATAGAAGGGGACTCCGAGGCCTGCAGACGCGTGCAGGTGTACCTTGAAGTCTCCAAATGCAACCTAAGCTCACTAGCACCGGAACTGATAGGAAGTACCTGGATCTGCACAAAATGATGTGCAGAAGCATAGCATGAGTACATCATAATGGTACCCAGTAAGTGCCAAGCTTAACCTCGGTAGAGTAGTGATGAAGTCAAGTCAACACCCTATTGGAAAATAATAAGAAACATGACGAAAAATATAAAAATACAATGTTAATGACAATGGAAATGAAACAAATGAGGAATTTACCTCAAGTTAACTACAGAGAATGAAGACAGATAATACAACACGGAAGGAAATAAGGATTGACATGTTAAGGAAACTAACAACCAAGGCAAATACAACAAATATAGGAAGCTCAACAAGGGCCACTACCGAGGTACTACCTCGTAGTCCCAAATCACAAAAATAACTCACCGTCTTTCCTTATATCACCGCGGGAGCCTTTACATTTAGTTTTGGAAACAATTATTCCCGAAATAGCATCCCACATTTTAGCCCACCTTATCACGCCACATGGCTTCTAGTAGTTCTCCTACTAGCCACGCGTATCAAGATCACCTTAGCTCACCGCATACGTTTCAACACCCAGATTTTATACCACCGCATGCGTATCAATATCACATCGTATCACAAATCGCACTTCAAGTGCCCAATATCACAACTTGCCATAGAAACCAAACAATAACTGAATTTTACAATAAGGAGTGCTCGACTCAACCATTATACACAAAGTCTCAACAATAACATCCGGAAGAATAACTCAATTGAATGATATTTTCACAACTTAACACTTTGCTTCAATAGGAATCACGACCTTTGCAACTCAATACCAATTTCAACAACAAGATATTCTAAGAATAGCAATTTAAAGTAAATAATTCAACAGTTAAATAAATAATACAGAATAAGGTAAACAAGAACTTCGACTAAACATGTAGAGCAATTAGCAAGTGAGAGATAAGATAAGTAGACATTTGAAATTATACTAAGAAGGATGACCATAACACGTTAAGGCAATTCAATTAAGGCATGGAAGGGATCTACATAGCTAACACCGAAAATTCCAAATTTAGGCCGTGTACACACTCGTCACCTTGCGTACACGGCTTTCACATATTACAATTATCACAAACAACACCAATCCTAATGGATAATTTCCCCACACAAGGTTAGGCAAGTCATTTATCTCAGACCACGCTAAATCAATCAACTAGAATGCTTTTTCCTCGATTATACAATTCCAAACAACTCGAATCTGGCTAAAACAATTTCATTCCATAAATATAACTATAGTAAACTAATTCAAACAATGAAAATTAAGATCTTTGCAAAGAATTAAAAAGCTAACCTAAAAAGTCAACCCGAGCCCGCATCTCAAAACCCGACCAAAATTATAAAATCCGAACACCCATTCGATATCATGTCCAACCACTTCTGCGGAGAAGGAGACCGCACTTGCAGTCCTGTCCAAAGCCCCTCCTCCAATTCTGCTTCTACGGAGGAAAAGATCACGCCTGCGAATGAGCACCTGCACCTAGGTGTCCACACCTGTGAGCCCAGCCCTGGGCTCTCCTTTTGCTTCTGCGCTTTACCTTCCGCACCTGCGAGCCCGCTTCTATGGAGAAGGAAACCACACCTGCGGTCCTGTCCCAAGCCCCTCATCAAATTCTGCTTCTGCAGAGGAAAAAGGTCACGCCTGCAGAGGCGCACCTGTGCCCAGGTGTCCGCAACTACGAGACCAGCCCTGGCTCTCCTTTTCGTATATGCGTTTTGCCTTTTTCACCCACGATTCTGCACCTGCGATCAAAGCCTCCGCAGGTGCGATGACTCCAGCATGCCTGGGACCCTCGGGACCCCATCCTAATGTATCAACAAGTTTCAAAACACATAAAGACCAACTCAAGGCCAAGAATCACATCAAACAACATTGATTCTACGAATCGTAACCCAAATTCAAGCCTGTGCAACTATGAACTTCTGAATTCTGAAACCAATGCCGATTTATACTAAAACAACTCCGATTGACTCCAAATTTTGCACAAAAGTCATAAATGACATTAAATACCTATTCCAACTTTCGGAATCAGGATCCAACCCTGATATCAATAAAGTCAACTCCCGGTCAACTTTCCAAAATCTTCTATTTTTCAAATTTTGTTACTTCATGCCGAAACGACCTACAGACCTCCAAATCAACATCCGGACATGCTCCTAAGACCAAAATCACCAAACAGAGCTATTGGAACAATCATAACTCCATTTTAGAGTCATATTTATACAAGTAAAACTACTGTCAATACCTACAACTTAAACCTCCAACTTAGGGACTATGTTTCCCATTTCACTCCGGCACTCACCCGAAACCACAACCACATATCCCGACCAGTTTCATAACTACAATATAGCATAGAGGAAGCAATAACTAGGGGATCACGGCTAAAATACTCAAAACGACCGGCCGGGTCATTACGAAATCATGAATGTCAAGCTTCAACACAAAATGTGGAATGGGTAAATGTGATTGGTTATAGAAATAATTACTCATTCGATAGTCCCATGGAACAAAAACATCCAATATTCCAATGGACCTCTGTAACGACCCGATCAGTTGTTTTGAGTATTATAGTCCCTTTCACCTATTTATTGCTTATTCTATATTTATTTTTAGTTATGTGACTTACCGGGATGATTGGTTTGGTTCCGTGAATGTTTCGGAATGAATTTGGATATTTAGTCCCAAGGTTGAAGAAGAGTTGACTTTGTTGATGCTGGGTTCGGATTTTGGTTTCGGGAGTCGGAATAGGTCCATTGTGTCATTTATGACTTGTGTGAAAAATATGAGGTCAATCGGAGTTGGTTTGGTGTGTTTCGGCATTGGTTTTAGAAATTGGAAGTTTAATAGTTCATTAGGCTTGAATTGGAGAGCGATTCGTGTTTTTGACGTTGTTTGATGTGATTTAAGGTTTCGCCTAAGTTCGTATCGTGTTTTAGGACCTGTCTGTATGTTTGGATGGGGTCCCGGGGGCCTCAGCTGTGTTTTGGATCATGTTCGACTCATTTTTGGACTTGTTGTACTCCTAAAATAGTTGTATCTAGTTTCCTTATTAGCGTTCGTGAGAGAGGTCTCGCGATCGTGAAGTGTACTTGGGTGACTGGTGAAGTTTGTTCATTGCGTTTGCGAGAAGATGTACGCGTTCACAAAGGTCTAGTGGGTATGTGCATCGCGATCCCGAGAAGGGACTCACGTTCACGCAGAAGGATAAGGTTGGTTAGGCACAAAGCATGTATGCCTTCGCGTTCACGGTAGGGGGTCGCGTTCGTGTAGGCATTGTACCAAAAATCGTCGCATTCGCGAGGGAGGTCTCGCGTTCACACAAGAGGAATTAGCAGCTGCAATTTTTATGCTTCGCGAATGCAAGGCTATTTCCGCGTTCGCGAAGAAGAGCGATTGGGCAGACTATTTAAAAATCCCAAGTCATGAGTTAGAGTATTATTTCATAGTTTGATTTAGGGAGCTCGGCTATGGGCGATTGTTGTGAGGGATTTCACTACAAATCAAGAGGTAAGCTATTTTTGATCACTTGTTTCCAATATTGTTGAATATCCATTGATTTCTACACATAGTTTATGTGATGTTAAGGTGAAATTTGGGGGATTTTGCACAAGGGATTAGAGAGTAAGATTTGGGGGGTTTGAGGGTCGATTTGTGGTCGGAATTGGATGATATTGGTACGGTTGGACTCGTTATTGAATGTGCATTCGGATTTTGTGAATTTTGTTGAGTTCTGAGGCGTGGGTTAAAGAACTTAGCTTTATCGTATAGGATCGATTCCTATAGCTTTTACTGATGAAATACACACATACCCATATATTGCAATGCAGAATATGTTAAGATGTGAGGTAAATGATGTAAGAATGATAATGCTTGGCTACCGGCTAGCTGTTATTTGGGTTCGGGATGATGGAATACTTGAATTTGACTCTATTGTTAGCCGGGCTTTCTACCATTCCATAGTTGTCGGAGCATTAAGTCTCCTCATGCTGGAAGTAGTTGGCTTGTAATGTAGAATGCATTTCTGCTTTAGTTCTTAGTTATACAAGGGTTAGTTTAGGCATACAAGGGAAAATTGAATAGAGAAAGAGAGATGATAGTCATGAGAGAGCAGCGAATCTGTCATTTCCCCCAGTGTATTTCCAGCACTTTCTTATGTTCTATTGGCTCTGTATTCAAAGAAAGATTCTTAGCAGGGAGGGGGTGTTGGTTTGTGTTGACCGTAGTCCTGGTTTTGACCCGGGCTTGATGAGGTTACTCCACAAAGTTTGGTAGGTGGAATAAATTATGATATATATTTTTCTTAGAAAACATTTTGAAAACTCTTTTGTTTTATGGAAAATGCCATTGTTCTAGATTATGACATGTTTCAGAAGTCCCTCAGGCACGGACGTCGTTTCTTGAAGACTCTATCCCATTGATGTCGATCCTCCACGATGCTTCTGATGACGTGGCTGCTTGCTATTGCAATCGTGTCCTAATCTACACTAATGTGTTATAAATGTTTTTCCTAAGGTTATGTCCGAACCCTTTCAAGTTTCCTACATATCCAAAATGGAATCAGGTCTGAACATAGTTTGTGAATAATGATAAAGGAAATATGATGAGTATGATCGAGCCTGACTCAGGCAGCCTACGTATACAAATTGAATTAGGTCATGACGTAGTTTGATTTTAACAGATGCAAAAATGATGAAATTGAAAATGAAATGACCAAGTTGGACTCAGACTGCCTACGTATCCAAATGGAATCAGGCCAGGACGTAGTTTAATTATAAAAGATGACTGAATCCGATGAGGATTGCTTACACATTCCTTCTAGAGGAAATCGAGTTGCGGTATAGTTCCGAGTAACATACAAAATGATATTTGGATTTTCTATTACAAAAGAAAAAGGATAGAGAGAAACTGAACCCTACGTGGGTTGCCTATGTATCCCTCCGTGCTGACTATTCCGTACATCTCTTCCAATATCAGAGCTCCTCCTGACAACACTCAGTGGACCAAGTAAGGACCTTGCCAGTTTGGTATGAAATTTCCTTTGGCTTCTTCCTGGTGGGGGAATATTTTCTTCACAACCAACTGCCCCGGTATAAACTGGCGAGGCTTCACCCTTTTGTTAAATGCACTGGCCATCCTATTTTGTCAAATCGGCAGACAATGTTGTTACGAACGAAATCTGCCACTACCTGCTTTGTGACGTCCTTGTAGGTAGATGCATCAACCCATTTGGTGAAGTGGTCAATGTCTACCAAGATGAAACAGTGATCACTTGTTGCGGCGGGCTCTATAGGTCCAATCATGTCCTTGCCCAAGAGGCAAATATCCAAGGCGAACCCATAACATTCAACTCATTAGGCGAAACCCGGATGAAATCCCCGTAGATCTAGCACTGGTGACACTTCTGCACAAAACTGATACTATCACTTTCCATGGTCATCCAAAAGTATCCGGCTCTTAAGATCTTCTTGGCTAAGGTGAAACTATTTATGTGGGGTCCGCATGTTCCTGCATGTATTTATTCTAACAATCTGGTTTCATCAGCTGCCCGTTAAGGAAAAAGTGATTTGCTAGCCTTCTGAGCGCTCACTTTTAACTATTAGTAGCATTCTCTGGTTACTCTCTTGTTTCGAGGAACCTTTTGATGTCGTGGTACCACGATTTACCATCTGGCTCTTCGTTTACATGAAAACAGTATGCATGTTGATCTCTGATCTCTACCTCGATATGGTCGATGTAATTCTTATCTGGATGCTGAATCATGGATGATAGGGTTACAAGATCGTCAATAAACTCGTTCTGGATCCTGGGAACGTGCCTGAACTTGATCTTTGTGAACTTCTTGCATAACTCTTTTACATAGTGTAAGTATGGAAGGATCTTGACATTCTTGGTAGACCATTCCCCTTGAACATGATGTATCAATAGATCAGAATCCCCAATGACCAAAAGCTCTTTGATGTTCATGTCAACTGCCATTCTGATCCCGAGGATGCACGCTTTGTACTCGATCATATTATTGGTGCAAGGAACCTTATCTTTGCTGATACCAGGTAATGCTATCTTTATTCCTAAATTAGGACTGCCCCAATTCCCACTCCTTTGAAATTTGCCGCTCCATTGAAGAACATTCTCCATCCAGGTTATGACTATGCAATATCTTCTCGTGCGAACAATACCTCCTCATCCGGAAAGTACATAGTGAGCGACCCATAATCCTTGTCCACTGGCTTCTCTGCAAGATGGTCGGTTAAAGTTGTCCTTTGATGGCCTTCTGCATTATGTACACAATGTCAAAGTCTCTAAAAAGAATCTGCCATTTGGCTAGTTTTCCTGTAGGCATCGGCTTCTGAAAGATATATTTGAGTGGGTCGAGCCGGGATATTAAATACGTGCTGTATGCTGACATGTAATGCCTTAATATCTGGGCGATCCAAGTCAAAGCACAACAAGTGCGCTCTATCAAAGTGTATTTGGCCTCACTTGGTATGAACTTCTTGCTTAAGTAGTAGATGGCATGCTCCTTTCTTTGGGTCACATTGTGTTGTCCAAATACGCATCCAAATGCATTATCCTAGGCCGACAGGTACAACAACAGTGGCTTCCTGGGCTTGGGAGGAACCAACACTGGTGGATTTGACAAATACTCCTTAATTCTGTTGAAGGCTTTCTGACATTCTTCTGTCCATTTTTGTGGCAGCGTCCTTCTTTAGCAACTTGAAGATAGGTTCACAAATTATCTTAGACTGGGCTATGAAACGGCTGATGTAATTCAGTCTACATAGGAAGATCATCACATCCTTCTTACTCTTGGGCGGTGGCAACTCTTGAATGGATTTAATATTTGAAGGATCCAGTTCTATCCCTTTTCTGCTTACGATAAAACCTAACAATTTTACAGCTGGGACTACAAATGCGCATTTTGCTGGATTCAGCTTCAAATTATACATTTGCAAACGTTCGAAAAACTTCCTCAGGTCATCCATATGTTCTGAACTCTTTCGGGACTTAATGATGATGTCACCCACATATACCTTGATCTCTTTGTGAATCATGTCATGAAAGAGGGTTGTCATGGCTCTCATGTAACTAGTGCCAATGTTTTGGAGACCGAACGAGATGACTCTGTAGTAGTAAACTCACCATGGTGTAGTGAACACTGTCTTTTCTGCATCTTCTTCGTGTATCAGGATCTGGTGATACCCGGCGAAACAATCCACGAATGACCGCAATTCATGCTTCCCATAGTTATCGATGATGATATGAATATTTGGTAAAGGGAAATCATCCTTCGGGTTGGCTTTGTTGAGATCTCGATGTTCCACGCATATCCTGATCTTCCCATCATTCTTGTGTACTAGAACGATTTTTGCCAACCATGTGGGATAATTGGTGACCCTCACTATGTTCGCCTCTATTTTCTTAGTTACTTCTTCTTTTATCCTTAAACTCAAGTCAGGTTTGAACTTTCTGGGTTTTTTTGACTGGTAGCCTGGTGGGAGGTAGGCAATCGATGCAAAACAATATCCGTACTTAACCCATGCATGTGATCATATGACCATGCAAAAATATCGACGTATTGTCAGAGGAGCTCGGCCAATTCTTCCTTCTGCTCTGCTTCTAGATGGATGCTGATTCGGGTTTCTTTTACATCTTCTTCACTTTCGAGGTTAACCACTTCGGTCTTTTCAAGGTTAGGCTTTTTTTGGCTTTCCATTTGTTCGATTTCTTGTGGAAGATTATCTGGCATCATGCTTTCGTCATATTCCATATAATATTGATCACTTTGCTCGAGGGTTTCATTACATGTCATAATCGCGGACCGCAGGTTTTTATCGTTTTGATTACTGAAAAGAAAAACTAAGTATAAATGAAGTGATAAATAAATTTGCAATAATTTTAAGAAAGCAATTCTTTACATTTCATCAAAAGAGGAACGTCTGAGCGTTCAAAGATGCAAATGACAAAAAAGTACAAACATGGTTCAAGCCTCAATTGGCCGTGTGCTCTTTTTAAAATTTTTACAATTTCACACTACCAAGACTCCCGGCGAACCAAAGATAGGCTGGCAGTCCAATTTCTCAGGTCCTCTCCTAGTTCGACATTGCGAATGATCGGTGTATTGATATCAATGCCTTCACAACATTCCTCAATCATGGTCATGAACAATCTTCCCATTCCATCGACGATGTCTTCCTCTGGTTTTTCGATGTGACTCGTACCCATAACACGCTTTAGCACAAAAGCCTTCTTCCGAAGCTACCGATACAAGTCTTCCCAGTCGGAGGTTGATACCCTATGCCGACTCTACCTTTCTGCCCATTTGGCTTTATCAACTCTATTATCCCATCTGATCGGGCTCCCAGCCAGGTTCCTGGTCTGTATCTGTACTTCGTATTTTCCCTCATGGCCATATTTGATCTATATGGCGACTGCATTCCCAGGTTTTGCTTGGTCTCTTCTATTTCAGTGGTGTGCATGATCTTAACTGCATGGAAAGCGACTCTGTCTAATCCTTCTATGAACGGGACTGCATATTCTAGATAAGCTGACTGCCTTCATTCGCTGTGGGTTACGATCTCTTGACAACCCCATTCGAACTTCATGCACTTGTGTAGGGTAGATGGGACTGCCCCTGCCATATGCATCCTGGGTCTTCCTAGTAGTAAGTTGTATGAAGATGAAATATCCATCACTTGGAATAGTATGGGAAACTCAGTTGGTCCAATTTGCAATGCCAAATAAATTTCCCCAATGACGTCCTTCTGCAACACGTCAAAAGCCCTTACCCCCACATCACTTTCCTAGACTTCTCTTAGATGGATACCCAACTCTCGTAGAGTAGAGAGCGGGAATATATCGACTCCTAATCCTCCATCAACCAGTACTCGGGACACTAACTTATCTCCACATTTGGCAGTGATGTGTAGAGCTTTGTTGTGACCCACGCCTTCGATAGGAACTTCATCTCTTCGAAAAGTGATCATATTTGCTTCGACCATTTTCCCAATGGTTGCTGCCAGTGCCTCACTAGCACACTCACCCCACTTAACACTTTCATCAGGGCATCTTTACGATTGTTAGAACTTATCAGCAATCCATCATTGATATTTGTGCCATGGTTTTCTTCAGTTGTTTGTTCATAGAGTATTCTTTAGTTGACATCTTCTTCTAGAATTCTGCAGCCTCCGGATCTGTTCCCTTCCTAGGTTCCCTCAGTTTACATCTTCAGGAGCAAAACACCTTGCTGACCTAGTCATACCGTGAGCCGCTGTCGAATCTATCATCTTGGCTTTACCTTTTTGTTGATATGTCCACGGGACTATTTTGCATTCCCGATCCTCTCCATCCCTCTTAGCAGTGGTGGGCTGTTGATGGTAAGTGTGGACCACCACCACAAGTTTCAATTGTACTGTAATCATCAGAGTCCTTTGAGGTGGGACCCTTGCAGCCTCATCATTTCCTATTGTGACAATGGTTCCTTTAAAGTCATATTCTTCATCCAGGATGATTATATTAGCTCCTTGATTCCGGTGATTTGGCAGTGGGTTACGATTCACATTTTGGCAAGCTGGGGTGCACTGAATGGCTCCACTTTTGATCAATGACGCAATTTTATTTTTCAGTCTGAGACAATCCTCAATATCATGCCTTGCTACATTTGAGTGGTACATGCACCGTTTGGTTGCTTCAAAGTATTTTGAGGGATACTCGAGAACCCTCTCTTCTACCGAATGTATTAAACCTTCTCCCCCCCAGTCTTTCAAATAGTTGGGCCAGAGGTTCAACTATCGGGGTGTAGTTTCTAGGACCTCTCTCTTCAAAATTTGGGGGGTCGGGGTGTATAGGTGGGTCATGTTTGATGAGTGGTAGTTTGAACTGGAGCGTATAGTCATGGTGGGTTTGGATTTGTACGGGATCGAGGTGGGTTATATTGAGGTTGGGGATTGTAATATGGTTGTGCATTGTAGATTGGAGCATAAGCAGGTGGGTGTGGGGAATAGTTGTTTGGAGAGTAAGAAGTGTTTCCATGATGTGGATTGCACCAATAATAGGGGGTGATTGCTAATACTTCCTCCTTTTTCTTCTTTCCGCTGCCTATTGATCCTAATTGGATTGTTATGCTATCTGCTTGCATTGCGGCCATGAATTGTACCTTGCCATACTTTATACCTTCTTCTAAGAAATCTCCCATTTTGACAAGTTTGGGGTATTTCTGCCCCATCACGCCCATCATTTTCTCAAAGTAAATCCCTTCCTGAGCCTAGATGAAATACTTAGCCAGCTTACTGTCATCCAACGGAGGTTGTGCCTTGGCAACCTCTGATCTCCATTGACGTGCATATTCTTGGAATGATTTGGATGGCTTCTTATGCAAGTTTACCAGTGCGAACCTATCGGGAGTAATTTATATGTTGAATAAAAAAAGATTCTTGAAATCTTCCGCCATATCCTGTCATGCTCTCCAGTTTGGCGAATCTTGGTGAGTATACCATGTAACTGCTTCCCCTGTCAAGCTCCTTATGAATAACTTCTTTCTCAACTTCTCGTTTCTTCCTACTCCAAAGCTTGTCACAGTAGGCTCTCAAATATGCATGGGGATCACCTGTCGCATCAAAGATATCAAACTTTGGAGGCTTGTACCCTACCAACATATCCATATCAGGATGGATACACAGATCCTAATAGTCTAAACATTCGATCCCTCGAGCGACCTGAAGGTTCTTCATTTGTTTTCTCAGTGCTCGTAATTGCTTATCACTCATGTGCAGCGGTATGTGCCGTGGGTATGTGCTGGTTTTGGTTAGTGGTAAAGGTGATTCCATCATGAGGAGGGGTGTTGATACCCAAGTTTGCCCTCATATTTCTAAAATATTATATATACTTTCAAAATATCATCAACCAATTTACAAGAGTCATATAAGTATTTTTCATAATTGTTCATAATTGTTAAAGCTTTAAAAATGATTTTCTTGTATTTAAATTGTTCAAATATTTATTAATTGCCCTTTCAAATTATTTTGTGATGACTTAATCATCCAAACTTATTATTTAAATTCACATGTATGTTTTTTAACATTTTACTTTATTTTATATAATTATATTTGTATTTTTATCTATTTACACAATTTTTCAATGATAACCTATATTCTATGCTCAATTATATTTATTACGTTATTTATGCTAAAATAGAATTTTTATATTTTTATAATGTTAAGTTATTATTTTCAAATATTTTACTGCATAAGTAACATTTTTATTATTTATAAATTAGTTTAAATGAGTTTCGTATAATTAACTTATAGCCCAACATATGGCTAATATTTGGGCCAAATCAAGCCCAAACACTTAGCCCACCTCGCTTTACTCTTCAACATCACAAACCAAACAACCCCATTAACTTAACCGGGCCGGAACCCGTTTTCTCGACCCGCCCCAACTTATTTTAATCCTGGCCGTTGATCTTAAGCCGCGACCCACAATAAACCAGCCATGCTCCTTATATCCTTCACCCCTAAACCCTAGAGACATTTCCCCTGAATCGCTGCCCCCAAATCCTCCTCTTCTCTCTTTAGAAACCCTAGCCGCCTCCCCCAATCTTCTCCGAATCCGAACAAATCATGGATTCCTTATGTGATTTACCTACCTTTTACGCGTTACCTCGTTGTTACTTACAACACTATAGTGTTACTTAGTACTTGCCCCATTTTTGGCAAATACCAGCCTCCGAATCAAGGGAAATCGGTTTCACCCTTCGAGATTTGGATGATATTTCGTCTGCATACATCCATTGCAAGGCTTTGAGGGTCCGTTTCACCAAGATCTACGGCCAATTTGTGACCTTGGTCAAACTAGGGTTTACCTGGTTTCTTCTCCTAATCCAATTTAAAATTGAATTTGCATCTTCTTCTTTCCTTGTTTATGTTTGGTTGACTATATTTCCTAATTTGTGTGTTTATCTTTACTACTATATAAACCCCCTTTCCTCGTTCCCCCTCTAAGGCTTAACAATTACTGAAACTACTGCTATTCTCTCACTCTCACTTGTCTTATACTGCTCTGAGGCTGAATCTCCTGGCCGGCTGAAAGCCAAGGACACTGGAATTTAATTATTGGACTTTTCTCAGTGTGAGCACTACCCGGGGTTCATTCTAAACCCTTGGGAGATCTGACGCACTAAGATTCCTGAGTTCAACTTCTCATCTTGCTACTGACGATTGAGATATTGATGAAATTGTTCTTCTTGCTTTCTTGTTTATCGATAAGTAACTGGTAAGCCCTTTGGCCTTTGTAGTTTCATAATATTTTTTGTGAACTAATGTATTACCTTGCTATCTCTGCTTACAACATTATTTGCTTCAAGATTAGTTTGCGATTCTGTACTTTTTCTAACATTGTGAGTTACCTAGTTTGGTAACCTGGATTCTTGATTTCCCAAGCATATCTTACTGTTCTGTGTATTTTTGGGTACGTATGCCTACTATCTGCTATGAGCCTATCTCCCTACCCTACTCCAGACCCTTGAGAGGAACTAATTCATTGCCCCGAATATGTTCGTATGCACTGTTTCCCTTAGGTCATTCATGTGTAGTTTGTTATCTTATTCAATGATCATGTAATTTCTAAATGTCGTCACTGCCTGAATCTCTAAAACAGTATGCCCTGTATTTCTGGAATTTCATTATGTGATATGCTAAACTCTATGTTTCTAAATGTTGCCTTTGGCTTTTTGGTGTAAACTTCAATGTTTAGGCCTAACCTGTATATGATTAATTGGCACTAGGCTTGATAATTACCTATCCTATTAACCTTGGATTGATACTTTCATCTACCATGAATCCTAATGTCTGCCTGTCTTGTTAGCCTGAAGTTGACATATTCTTTTACCTACTATGAGTTCTTAGAATCCTTGTGCTACAGTTAGTGTCCATCATGTTAAGTCTCATGATCAACTAAGTATGTTTGCCAAATTATGCTACTAGTATGATTGTTATGCAAAGCTTTCATGTTAAAATTCTCATATAAAGATTGCACTCCACCTTCTTCTTGTCTATGATTCTGCTAGGCTGTCATCTGAAGCTCTTTGAGTTGGTTCTATTTTGAAACACTATTTGCAGTGGTTTGTTAGTTTATGATATCCTATCTTATCACTGTTAATCATGTTTTTCTGGAATTACTTGCCCGTATGTGTCTTTGATGCCTTTCAACTTAGCATGGCCCTGTCTATAGGTTGAAACTGCAGCTTTTTCACTTGTAAAAACTAAGTGTTTAAGTTATTCCATGAGTAGCTTTGTTACCTGTATGGCTAACTTGGCATCCATTAGTTTAATTGCTGAAATTGTTTGGGCCTGGTATGCTGGGCCTGCCTTTGGTATTGGGGGTTCAAAGTATACTGCCTGCACTTGGAGTTTGGGACTGCTATCCGGATGAAGTTCTAAGCCTATTTGAAGGCCCAGACGTATTACTGGGTTATTCTACATTTGTATTTGGGCCTGTAATTATTTAGAATGATCTATAACAGCTTATAAAACTGAATGATGGGGAGATTAGTGAAAATGGGACTGAGGTATTCTAATTTTTACATGAAAGGGTAGAAATGTGTCGATAGGATTTAATTGCCTTGTTTGCTATTTATTTGACGTGTTTCAATTCTACACACTAATAGAAGTCATGCCTATAGGAAATCACATACTTCACTTAACTTGTCTAATACTTGTACACTATTCAAAGAATGCTAGTTTAAGTGATTGCTATACCTGTTTCCATGTATATTACTGTATGCTCTTAGACAACATGTATATAGGGATCAAACGCCCTATTTAATCATTAGACATCATGCCTGTAGGATGTAATAATACATGCCTTTGCTAATGCTCATCTAGATACCATGACTATAGAGTTTTAACTAATTAATCAAGCTACTTCTGTTACTTTCATTATACTATCCCACCTAGATGACATGTCTATAGGGATAAAGTATTATAAAATCACTCTCAATTGTCAACTATTAGTAATCCCGCCTATAGGATACTATCACTCACCTAAGAAGCATGTTTATAAAATCAGGCATCGTTAATTCTGAGCTTCAAACAGTTGTATTACCTCATTGCGCAAATAATTAGAGATCATGCCTATAGGGTCTACAATACTTTTAATTTGCCAATCCGTTAGTCTAAAGCTGCAGTACTGCCTGTATGATACTGGAAATCAGAATCACATAGAAACCATGCTTAGAGGACTCAACTATTCTCATGCTTCTTAACTCTAAAATTGTCTACTGCCTAATCTGCCCGCGTGTATTTGTTGCTATGTGTGGAGGCTAACTTGAACCATTTATTATCTTTATATGAAGTCCTATATGTTTTGAATGTGTGCCTAGTTTATCATTTTGAGCATCCTAAGTAGAGTCTAGAACTACCCAAATAGTAGGTCCAAATCCTCCTGGACCATAGGCATGGGACGGGTAGTGCACACATAGGACACGACCTAGAATTGAATTAGAGCACTTTTAGGTAAACAACTTTAGCATAGTAATAGGATAGCAAGAGATGATAGTCTGTGCCTGCTAAATAAAATGAGCAACCCCTATCCTAAGGAAGTTGCGAAGTATTATTTATGTTGTACGGGGTGATCCTTTAGGCTAAAAAGGTTAGGACCCCCTCCTTTATATGTTTATTGTTCGCACATAGTCATTGAATTTAGAATAATTAAGTTGTACCTTGTAACCTCTAAGGACTTGTACTAATTATCTATATAATTTAATTGTTGTCTGATTTGCTTTACACTAGAACCTTTAAATTCCTTGCCTTCCCTCACTTATATGATCACATAGGACATTTATAATCCAATAATCCCACTTAGCGTAGACTTCGGCTGGAACCCACAGTTGTGGACTTCGAAGAGTGTCTAACACCTTCTCTTTGAGGTAATTTGAGTCCTTACCTGATCTTTGGTGACGTAGACTAGTAAAATAGAGTTATTTGCAAATAGGTGCCCTAACGCACCTTAAAATAATTAGGTGGTGACTCTTCTCTTTTAATACCTATTTAAAAGAGTTGTCACATGTCGAAGCCCGATTTCAAGAGAAAAAGGGGCGCGACAGCATGGCGACTCTGCTCGAGATATACTTAGGCTCTTATCATAATGAAGTTGACTTATGTAGATTAACGGATTATTTGGTGACATGTACACCCTTTCCCTTATTTTCCTTTATTTGTTTAAATATCTATGACATATATATCCCCTCCCGTATTTTCCTTTATTTTCTTAAGTTGCTATGACATGTACATCCCCTCTCCATCTTGTCTAAAATGGCCATATCATGTCTCTCCTTGTCCATGCCTCCCTATTTGCTTTGTTTAGTTACGTTTTCGTACATTTTTATGAGTTAAACTGACTTCTCTCTTTTATCTTTCCTTTTCTTTTATTTCTCCTGTTCATATTATTTATTGTTTTTACGCAAATAGCTGGCAACGTGTTATTATTTTGCATAAAGCATGCTTTTCACATCATAATCCATTCGTGCTTATTATCAACATAGCATCGCTTGATGAGTGTCCACGCTTTCCTAAAAAAATACCCGTTTAAACCGGAAAGGCTTATTTGCGGAAGACTACTCGATTAGCGGTGCAGTCGATCCCGTGCCTTGTCCTCTCAAGGTTTTCACTTGAGAGTACTAGTCTAGACTTTTCTAGAAACCACACTCTGATTTGAAATGTACATGTATCAAGTTAAATCTAGTATGAATTGAGACGTCATTGAGGGATCAACCCGCTTAGATGAACCATGTCCAAAGTTCAACGGGATTTCCATAATCCCAAAGGACACCATCATATTATGTGCATTACTTGGAGAAACCGTGCCAACATGTTGATTATTATTGCATAAATAGTCGAATCTAGAGGGGAAAAAGGCTAACTTTTTATTTGTTTGTAGAAAATGAAGCACGAAATCCCTAGGTTCGGTATAGTCCAAAATATTCTGCCTTTGCTAATTGACTGGTGGAACAACCTAGCACCTTGTGGCAGAAACCATATGAGGAGAGTACCGGGTAACCTGCCATCTTTGTTGAACATTCAACCAAATAGGGGACTGATTGAGGCTGCCACCATGTTCTGGGATGAAAAGAGAGATGTTTTTCGATTTGGCAATATAGAAATGACTGCTCTCTTAGAAGAAATAGGGGGCTTCGCCAACTTACCATGGGGTAGTCCAGGACTATTGATGCTAGAAAATTGCACCCCACGCGATTTTATGAAAATGCTGGGTTTTAAGAAGAACGACGAACTGGTCTGCCTAAAGAAATCTTATATCCCCTTTGAATTTCTCTATGAGCATTACGGGCATAGCAAATCATATCGCCTTCATCACGAGGAGCTAGCCATTACCTCTTTGGGATGGGTGCACCGTCGGGTCTATGTATTCATAGTATGTTTCTTGGGTTTGTTGATCTTTCCAATGCAAGGGGAAAAAATTCATACTCGCTTAGCATGGTGGCCAAGACCTTAATGGAGGGTATCGAGGGGCAGAAGTACACTATAATTCTGATGATCTTAGCTGAGAAGTACCGTGCTCTGGATAGGTGCAAGCATGGGTTCAGACACTTCAAGGGTTGTATCTCTTGCTACAAGTTTGGCTGCTGGAACACTTTCAGAGGGGTGATTATCTCCAGGAGCTTCTTCGAAGGCCATTGAATGACTACATAGCCATTCATCATCCAAAGAAGATGGCATTCATTCCAGACAGGTTTGCAAAGCCTGGAAATGCTGTAAGCTGGGTGTGTTTCTTCAGTAACCTGACAGACGAGCAAGTGCATTGGATGTTTGAATGGTTTCCTAGTAGTGAGTTAATCATCGGGTCCAAAGGAACCACTCACTTAGTACCTATCGAGTTGCGAGGAATCTACCCTTACGCTCCTATAAGGGTAATGAGGCAAGCTGAGAGGAAACAAGTCATACCCCAAGTTTCCAACATGGTTCAGTATAAAGAATATTTCAAAGGAGATGTCACCCCATTCAAATTTGAATCCCAACACACGTGGAACCAAAAGATTATCATGGAGGGAGAGACTATTGAGCCACACAGGTATCACGTCGGTCATATATACTATTATCTCTCATGGTTGGAAGACGACATAGCCGGGGACATCAAACTGGGGGTCAATCTGAAAGATAGGATCATAGATGAGGTGGCTGAGGCATAGGTAAAGTACAAGAGGCTACGCAAAAGAGTATTCGAATCTAAAGCTAAGCATCTAGAACAACATAAGATGGATTTGGAGGCGATCAGAGAATGGAAGGAGGTTGCAAATAAATTGACAGAGAGGTTGGAGTATCTAGAGCAATGATTGATAGAGCTAGAGGGAAAGATGAGAAAGAAGCTTTGGGATTGTCAAGGCATGGATCCTGATGAAGGAGGGAAGCTGGAAATGGCTTACCTGCTACTCGACATGCGCGATCTGGGAAATGTGATTGATGGGGTCAAAACAGCCAAGCACGGAGAAGGTCCTTCGGGAACCAAGTAGACTAGGAGAAGATATTCTTTACTGCTTTCTAGATTAGATTTTGATGTAATAAGGCTCAATGCCATTAGTGACTTTATAATTATTATTTCGATTTAGTGAAAGATTGATTTGGCTTATTTTTGCATTAATGGAATAAGGGAAATATTGGCATGAATTTTCTCCAAGTCTATGTGTCGCTTAGGCCTACCTCAGGCATACTGATGTCTCCAAACTAGGACGCGAGATTTTCCATGACCTTACGTGATACATGCTTAAATATTACAAACACTCTTTCCCAGTAATGTTCCTGACATCAACCAGAAAAACACAACCACTCAAAACCAAACACCACAAAACACCCAAAACCAAAATCCGCCATCGATAGCTCCACAAAACCCTCCTGCAACGCACCAGTATCACAATCCCGTACCTTCTCAAAACCTTAACTAGCCACTAGTGCAAACCCGTCAACAACACCACCATCACCCAACCCAATATCCGCAAATCACCACTTATCACACTCTTTAAAATGCATCACAACTCACCCCCCATCCCCCTCAAACTTTGATCAATGATCGCCCATATACCCATGTTCCAAGAACTCACCAAGGCAACCCGATATACGTAAAGACATTACCCCATGCCCCGCAGCAAACCCTATACATACCTAAGCCGATCGAGAAGGACCTGCTCATTCGCAACATGGCAGATGAGCTCAAAAAACTAAGAGGGAAAGTCCAAAGTGTTAAAGGCGGGAAGGGTGTTGAAGGTTTAAACTACGAAGACTTGTGTATCCAGCTAGATGTAGAATTGCCGGAGGGTTACAAACCTCCCAAGTTTGAGATGTTTGATGGCACTAGCAATCCTAAGGTACATCTAAGAACCTTACGATGACAAGCTTGTGGGAGTGGGTAATAATGATAAAATCCGCATGAAACTATTCATGCAAAGTCTTACAAGTCGCATTATCTTGGTGTATTAGCCAGAATCTGAAGAAGTGGGAAAATTGGGTGAGCATGGCATCTAATTTCATGGATAGATTCAGGTTTAACACATAGAACGCACCAGCCATTTTCTATATCTAGAACCTCAAGAAGAAGCCGACAAAAACCTTCCGCGAGTATGCTACTCGTTGGAGATCAGAGGCCGCCAAGGTGAGGCCACCACTTGAAGAAGAGCAAATGAACAAGTTCTTTGTTAGAGCTCAGTATCCATAGTATTACGAAAGATTAATGGTTATCGAGAATCACAAGTTCTCAGACATCATCAAGTTAAGGGAAAGGATAGACGAATGAATCAAGAGCCGAATGGTGACCAATTTCGAGGTACGGCGAGCCACCAACAAATCCTTGCAATCAGGATGTATCTCAAATAAGAGAGAAGTGGGTTCCGTGATTATAGACCAAGGCCCTAAGTCTCCCCTTGCATACAAAACACCTCCATCCACATATCAACCCTCACCTCCAAAATACCAATACCCTGCCAATACCTACCATACCTATAACACCCAACCTGCATATTACCATTCACATCCTCCCGCCCACCAAAACTACCCAAAGCCAGGGCCAAACTTTGACCACAGAGCTCCCAGACAATACACCCCAATCACTGAACCCATAGCCTAACTTTATGAGAGATTAAAGGTTGCTGGTTACGTCACCCCTATTCTTGATGTTGCTGTTGAGAATGCTTCCCAGTGGGTTAACCCCAACAAAACTTGTGCCTACCATTCAGGCATGAAGGGTCATATCATTGAGGAATGCCGCAATGTTGAAAGACAAGATTCAGACACTGATTGACTCCAAAATTATACAAGCAAAAGAGGTTGCGCCAAATGTCCGTAATAACCCTCTTCCCGATCATAGGAGCGAGGGAGTGAATGTGATAGAAACTATTGAAGAATATGATCAGGAGGGATCCATTAGACTTATTCGAGATGGGGACGCTCCCAAAACATCTCCTGTCACCCTCTCACTAATTGTGGTGCAATCCCAAGAACTGTTTGAGGTCGAAGTATCTACGCCCTTCACTGTGATGGTAGCTCCTACAACGTCCTATAAGTCTGATGTTGTCCCATGGGATTATGTGGCGGAGGCAAGAAGAAAAGGAAAGGCCAAAATGGAAGAGACAAGTGTTGTGCAAGGAATGACCAGAACTGGCAGAGTTTATACACCTAAGAATCTTGGAGGAACAAGCAAAGAGACTACATCTAAGCCACATGTCGTGGAGACAAGAACTGATGATCTTTGAAGAAAGGTACATGTGAGGGAATACTCTATTGTTGATCACCTGAACAAGACTCCCGCCCAGATATCCATCTTCTCGCTATTGCAAAATTCAGATGCGCACAAGAATGCCTTGATGAAAGTATTAAGTGAAGCTTATGTGCCTACTAGTATCACCAGTGGAGAGATGGACAATATGGTAGGACAGGTACTGGAGAGTCACAAAATTACATTCCATGAAGATAAGATACCGCTAGATAAGTTGAGTCACAACAAAGCATTGCACATCATCGTGCAATTTAAAGATAAGTTTATTGGCATGGTTCTGATAGACGGGGGTTTAAGCCTGAACATATGCCCGCTGACCACTTCAAAAAGGATGGGTAAAGGCCTGCATGAGATACGGATGGGAAGCATGAATGTAAAGGCGTTAAATGGGTCTCAGAGAGCCACTATCGGAGAAATCAACCTTGACCTGCGGATGGGCCTGACCTGGTTCGACGTAGAACTCCAAGTGCTAGACATATCTGCCACCTACAACTCGTTATTGGGATGACCATGGATACACGCATCTTGAGCATCCGCTTCTACTCTAGACCAGGCTGTGAAGTTCGAGTGGAATCATCAAGAGGTAATTATTCACGGAGATGGAAGTAACCCTATCTACACCAACCAGACTGTGCCAATTATCGAGAACATAAGGAAATTAGGAGGATAAACATACCAGTGCATTGACTAAGTAACCATAATTGAGAAGGATCGATGGTGGAGCAACAAAATAGAAAGCATACTGATATGGTTAGGGTATGAACCAGGCAAGGATCTTGGCCGAAAGCTTCAAGGGATCACAGAACCAATACGACCACAATATCATGGCATAACCTTTGGCCTTAGGTATGAATATACTGTGCAAGAATACCAAGATTGGACACCACCGTGGCGTGCCAATTACTATCTATTGGAACAACCCATACCACTGCTGCACTATATATTCTGCCAGACCGATATAATCTAGGGATCAGAGGAACATGAGGTTTTGGCCGGTAAGAGGAAGTTGTTTCTGGACGAGGAAGCTATGGACTGCAGTGCAATTTTAGAGGAGGAGGAGGAGGAAGACCTTACCATTCAGACAGTGGGAGAAGGAGCTATTCTCAAGAACTAGACTGTTGTACCATCCCGGGCTCGCCGAGTACCTGGGTAGCCTTGGTAGAATTAACATGATTTATTTTAAAAATTATTTTTGGCATTTAAGACATTTTCAGTGTTTTGTTTTGAAATAATTACTCGAGACATCGGGTCGTACTTGTTGACAATTTAATATTTTATTAATGCGTTATTGCTTTCATTTAATTATTATTATCTTTCTACATTCTTTTTTCAGCGTAATTATTACATGTATTGATAAATCTATGACTGTGACATATAATGAGACAACGCAACATAAGGAAAGTGTTTCAGAAGATGATATAATACCCGATGAAATTTTCAAAGAAGTAGAGCATTTTGAGAACAAACCAAAGTCCAATTTGGAAGAAACTAAGGTAGTTAACTTAGGAGATTCTGAAACGGTCAAGGAAACTCGCATAAGCATTCATCTATCACCATCAGAAGAAGGAAGAGTACATCATGCTTCTAAAGAGTATGCGGATATTTTTGCATGATCATACGATGACATGACTGGGTTAAGCATATCCATAGTAGCTCACAAGCTCCCTACCAACCCCATGTGTCCGCCGGTAAAGCAGAAGCTCAGGAAATTCAAGCCATATATGAGTCTGAAGATAAAAGAAGAAGGTAACCAAGCAAATCAAAGCCAAGGTGCTTCGAGTAGTCGAGTACCCAACCTAGCTAGCCAACATTGTGCCAAAGTTAGAGTGTGTTTTGACTATCGAGATCTGAATAGAGCAAGACCTAAGGATGTTTTCCCACTGCCTAACATATACATACTAATCGACAACTGTGCCAAGCATGAAATCCAATCCTTTGTGGATTACTTCGCAGGATACCACTAGATTTGGATAGACAAAGAGGACACCGAAAAGACAACCTTCATCACGCCACGAGGGATATATTATTACAAAATGATGCCATTTGGTCTGAAGAATGCTGGGGCTACCTATATGAGGTCCATGAATACCTTTTTTCATGATGTGATACACAAGGAAATAGAGGTGTATATGGATGAAATTATTATCAAATCTAAGAGAAGTTAAGATCACATAGCAGACTTGAGGAAGTTCTTCGACCAACTTTGAAAGTACAATCTAAAGCTAAATCCCGCAAAGTGTGCTTTCAGAGTCCTTGCTGGGAAATTGGTAGGCTTCATCATCAATCACCATGGTATTGAGCTAGACCAGTCAAAAATCAAAGCTATTCAAGACTTGCCACCGCAAAAAAATAAGAAATATGTGATGAGTTTTCTGGGATGCCTCAATTATATCAGCCATTTTATAGCATAGTCAATGGTGATATGTGATCCGATCTTCAAAATGTTGAGGAAAGATGCTGCGACAAGCTGGACAGAAGAATGTCAAAAGGCTTTCGATAAAATCAAGGAATACTTGTCTAAGCCTCCCCTGTTGGTCCCGACAGAGCCAATAAGACCTTTACTGCTGTACCTGTTCATGTTGGATGGAGCCTTTGGTTGCGTCCTAGGGAAACATGATGAAACCGGGAGAAAAGAGCAGGTGATATTTTATCTTAGTAAGAAGTTCACACCTTACAATGCCTAGTACTCTTTGCTGGAGTGCACTTGTTGTGATTTGACGCGGATAGCCCAAAAGTTGAGACATTATTTCTCTGTACTACATATCTCATATAAAGGATGGATCCACTAAAATACATCTTTTAGAAACCCATGCCTATGGGTAAGTTAGCAAAGTTGGAGATATTGCTAAGTGAGTTCGACATCATCTATGTAACTCACAAGGTGGTCAAGGGGCAAGCATTGGTCGATCACTAGGCAGAGAATCCCGTAGAAGGAGAATACAAACCATTGAAACCGTATTTTCCTGACGAGGAAGTATCGTTCATAGGGGAAGATATTGCTGAAACATATGATGGTTGGCAGATGTTTTTTGACGGAGCCACAAACTTTAAGGGAGTGGGAATCAGAGCTATTTTAGTATCAGAAACCATTCAACACTACCCCGTGTCCGCCAAGCTCAGGTTCCCATGCACCAACAATATGGAAAAATATGAGGCTTGCATCTTGGGACTCAGATTGGCCATCGACATGAATGTTCAAGAGTTGCTGGTAATCAGAGATTCAGATCTATTTGTACACCAAGTATGAGGAGAATGGGCTACAAGGAACACTAAAATATTGCCATACCTACATTGTGTGCAAGATTTGATCAGGAGGTTCATGAATATAGAATTCAAACATGTTCCAAGGATTCAGAATGAGTTCGTAGGTGCATTAGCTACCTTGTCTTCCATGATACAAAATCCAGATAAGAATTTCATCGATCCTATCCCGATTGAGATTCATAAGCAGCTAGCTTATTGTGCTCATGTTGAAGAAGAGTTTGACGGAAATCCATTGTTCCATGATATCAAAGAGTATTTGGAGAAAGAAGAATTCCCAAAAAATTCCACACACACCCAAAAGCGCACGCTTCGAAGATTGGCCAACCATTTCTTTCAAAGCGGAGGAATTTTGTAAAGAAGGACTTCTGATTTGGGATTGCTGCGATGTGTTGATGTCAAGGAGACATCTAGATTGCTTGAAGAAATACACGCCAGAACTTGCTTACCTCACATGAAAGGTTTAGTTCTGGCCAGGAAGATATTAAGGGTAGGGTATTTCTGGATGACTTTGGAGACAGACTGCATCAAATATGTTCAAAAGTGCCACTAATGCCAGGTATATGATGATATGATATGGGTGCCGCCCAACAAACTCAGTGAAACGAGTTCACCCTAGACTTTCTCTGCGTGGGGCATGGATTTCATCAGACCAATTAAACTCGCTGCTTCAAACAGACACATGTATATTTTGGTGGCTATAGATTACTTTACAAAATGGGTTGAAGCCGCTTCCTATAAGGCTGATACTAAGAACGTCATAACAGACTTTGTTCGGGATCGTATTGTTTGTCAATTTGGAGTACCTGAGTGAATTATTACCGACAACATCGCCAATCTCAACAGTGATCTGATGAAAGCCATGTGTGAAACATTCAAGATCAAGCACCTGAATTCTACAACATACAAGCTGCAGATGAATAGAGCCGTGGAAGCTGCTAAGAAGAACATCAAGAAGATATTAAAGAAGATGGTGGACAACTACTAGCAATTGCATGAGAAGCTATCATTTGCTCTGATCGGGTACTGCACCACAATTTGTACGTTAACTGGGGCAACCCCATATCTACTGGTCTACGGTAGTGAAGTTGTTATACCTGCCGAGGTGGAGTTTCCTTCCCTAAGAATCATACAGTAGGCCAAGCTCAGTGATGCAGAATGGATACGAAGCCGGTATGAGCAACTGTCTCTTATTTACGGTAAGAGGATGAAAGGTGTCACGGTCAACTCTACCAGTATAGAATGGCAAGAGCTTTTAACAAAAAGGTTAGATCAACGCAATTCACACTGGGGCAGTTGGTGTTAAAACAAATGTTCCCGCATTAGGATGAAGAAAAGGGAAATTCTCACCAAATTGGAAAGGCCCTTACATGGTTCACCGAGTATTGACAGAAGGAGCACTTATATCGATGGAGAAATATGGCTAAAACCTATCAATTTGGACGCAATCAAGAGATACTATGTTTGAGATTATGATTGCACTTTGTTTTGATGTAACCTAAACTACACTGGACCCGATTCCCGTTTAATAGGGGATACATAGGCAGCCCTGTGGGTTCGGTCACATCATAATAAAACCTTCATTCCCCTCCACAGTCAGGAACTGGGGCAAGATTTCAAGTTTTGTCAATCCAATTATGAAAAGATCGCCAAGAAGTGTATTGCCGAAAGTATGTATTTAAACTGGGGAAGAATTTTGAGGAGAATCCTCAAAATTCCAAGTTGAGTAGGTTGCAATTTATCAAAACATGTCACAATCTCTGATTCGACAAAATTATTTGTTTTATGCATTATCACATATTTTGAACAACTGCATTTTTACAAATGATTTATCACAAATACATATTTTTGAAATTTCATTTTTTCTGTAGTAGCCAAGTGTTTTCCAAGGTGACTTGAACAAGGCATCAAGACAAG